>JAEIIU010050099.1:0-60048 GCA_018874675.1 Drosophila baimaii
TGCGTGAAGGCAGCGAAGAAATGTATTTGCCCAGCCGTATGCAAATTTATTCACTTGGACGCAAATAATACAATTTCAATGGCATTAATGAAAACAATTTTCATAAATGAATGGAACCAACAACAGAAAGCCGAGGGAGAGCGCGGGATATTCAACGAGCCGCATCAAATTTGGTTGCATGCAAAAGTAGCTTAATATTTAAATGGCAGACACACTTTCATTTCTTTTATTTTTCATATTTTTCACTTTTTTTTAGGCTGCTTAAATTCCATTTCCATTTTGGAAATACAGCTGGGTGCACGGAAAAAAAGATACACCTGCGAATTCCCTTTTTTTTTCAGGGCATTAATTGAAATTCGGATTAATTCTTATCAGTAGCAGAGCGAAATCATGTCAAATATAACAGAATAATAATAGTTGTGAGAGCTATACAAATATTATTTAAATAAATGAAACTGAATACATAATACATAAATAAAACATAAATATATTACATCTGTGAGGATTTGGAATAGCAACAAAAATAGTTGCAAAAGATATTTTTATATCTTGGATGTAAGGGTGTAAAGTCACATAGTTTTAAGTGATTTATTTGAATACTAGATAATAAATGTATGCCTTCAGGTTACATATTATATATAATTCATAATATAATATAAAATAAATAAATAATAATCCAATGACCACTTTTATTTTCCATATTTTCCCTGTGTGTTTTTTTAAACTAATTTTTTTTTCGCGGGTGTGGCCAAACTTTTGACACTTGAAATTTTTTCAGAAATCGACACGGCGGCAAACTTTGCAGACGACTATCGAACGCTGCTGGCCGAGGATTAGAAGTCGGGAAAACCGGGGAAAAGCTTGGGAAAAACTGCAGCTCATTCGGGGCGTTTATGGGCGCTTTGGCGTAATTTCTATTATTTTCCATGGCCGGCACTGTGGGCGCACTCGAAAAGCAAACAATTAAATGTCCAGACTGCGCCCGTGGGCATGCTGTGAACAGAACAAATTGAGGTCAGAACGGCATGGCCAACAGAACGGGGTGAAGCAGCAACAACAACAGCAGGCAGCAAGCAGCAGCCAAAAGGGGGAAAACCCAAACAACAGTTAAAAGAAAATTGGCTACCACAAAATGAAGTCGACTGGGAACTGCCAGAGCAGCGAGGACAGAGCAGCCAGCTCAAGGCTGGAGCCGTAGAGAAGCTGGAAAAAGGCGGAAAACTGGGACCTGGCCATGGCCACACGCCAAACACTTGTATTTTGGGGTCATAAAAGCAGGGGAAAATTGTGCTAATTAACCCTAAAAGAAAGCTTCTCCCAGGCGGCTGGAGAGTGTGTGTTTGTGGGCTTTCCCAGCTTTTCCTGCTTTTCCAGCTCCTCCTCCTCCGTCGGCGCAGTGCATTTAAAATTATTTTGCACATTATTGCCGCTCATTGTTTTTATAACCCAATTATTATACAACAAAATGTTGTTGCCGGGCTGCTTAGAGAGGCCTCCATGCAAAAATAGCTTTTATTATTATGCTGGGCGCGCGCTGTCAAGTGGCCATAACACGCATACGACACGTTGCCACCCGCAGCCATAGCCACAGCCGCACAAACAAACGTAAGAGCCACAAATATGAGTAATTAGCCGTAAAAATACAAACAATATAATATTTAGCATGTGATTACAGGTTGCTATCGTTATGATAGCCCTGCTACCAGCCCTCCACAATGAATCACAAACAATTTGGCCAACTAACAACTTTTAATGTGTGTGTTGGCAGCCAAGGAAAATAAAACCTACGAGGCACTGGGCCACACACACGGCAAAATAAACAAAGTGTGTGTATTGTATGCAAAAACCCGAAAGCAAACGAAAATTTCCGTTTTCGGGGGAAAAGAAACCGTAGACCGTAGAGTGGAAAACACCTAAACAAACAGCACGTGGCCGGGCTCCCTCTGCAGGAGGACGCCCCGCTTCTCGTCCTGATATTGTTTTCGGCCAAGCAAAACAGAGCCGGCACACCAGGTCTTTAATAATTTCTCTACTCCGCTCATAGTTCTCTCCGGGGGAGGGACGCAGCGGGAAAAAGCAAATATATAAAAGTGCTTATGCTGGGGAATTACTATCAAAAAGGCATTAAGCAGCCATATGCGGCAAACGATAAATGCGAGCAACTAAATTTAAATTTAAGCGGTTGCCAGGCACCAGGCCACAGGCAAACATGGCACAAAAAAAAAGAGGAGGCACTTTAGTGCACTGGGAAAAAAATATATTGATTGTATTTGATAATAAAATAAATCAATAAGGTATTTAGGAAGAGGTTTTATGGGTATTTTCATTTTGTGCATAGGTTTCTAGATGTATTTTGTGAATATGATTAACAAATTAATCAAAAATTAAAGTAAATAAATTATTAATTCAAATTTAAATAGAAATTCCTTTTAGTTGTAGGTTTATTTAGAAAAATTATCAATAAGATTTTAATATAAAACTTTCTAAGATCGATAACCATATATTCTGCTAAGGAATAAGTGCATTAGGTTTTTTAAATGCTTGAGAATATTTGTTAATCAATTAATAACTTATAAATCTTATACCTAATAATATATTATAATTTTTAAAAACAATTTTTCTGCCTAACTAAAAGTTATATAATTTATCTCAGTGCAATTCCCCTTGGCTAGATAGGTAAGACATACGTGTGCACTCACTGGCGGATGTGCGTGTTTTCGGGGCTGACTTGGCTGCCACCTCGCAACTTCCTAATGCCGCAAAGTCATTTGGTGGCTTATGTTGCGCCTTTCGCCAGCGACAACAATACCGACAACCGACAACCGGCAAACAAACGGCAAAACAGTATTGAGTTAAGGTGAAAAATATGCAAAAGGCAAACACACACACACCAGCGGCAGGAGTAGTGCCGAAAACGAAACAAAACCCCCGATACAGCGGAAGCGGAAGTGGAAGTGGTAGGCGGAGTGGGAGCACACGCAAAAAACCAGCCGCTGATCATTTATAATGCGTTTGCGTCGGCACACGGCACAACACGGCGTATGCGTAACATGCCTTTACACTAGCCATAGGCGCCCGGTGAGTTGTGTGTTTGGTAATGCCTTTGGTGTTGGTCTTGGTGTTGCCATCGTTTGTTATTGTAGTTGTCGCCGTCGTTGTCGTTGTCACTGCTGCTGGTGCTGCTGCGTGCGTTGTTGCCATTAGCCGAGGTTCGTTTAACGCCTGGCCAGGTATCCCCTACCTACCTATCCCCTCTCTACTCACATTTATATTTCTAAAGCAGACACAGGTGAATGTCCGATGCTCTGAATTAATTCCTAGAAAAAGGAAATATATAAGAAGATTGTCTGATTTTTCGTTTGGAATATTTATTCAGCCAAATTAAATTATAATAATGCGTTGTAGGATTTTATTTGAATAGAAATGGCTCTGGCTACACAAGGAAAATATTTGGAGGCACTAAAAAAATGTAGACACTTTTATCTTGTGAAATTTATTTCAAAGAAAACACTCCTAGAATTATTTGTAATAAATTTAACTATTCACTCTCATTAGTTCTCCTCTTAAATTCTTTTTAAGTTCATTTTTCAACTGTGTATAAATTTCTTTTAGATGTTTTCCTTTTTTCCAAATTAGTCTGTATCGAAATTTGCAATCAATATTCAAAAATATTGTGGGTGTGGCAGCGGACCGACTTAAAAGTCATTTCTATGCTTAAAAAAAATTCCCAGAAAATATGTAGGCTTCTCGACTTACCCCAGTCCCAGTCGCACAGCCACGGCCATATTATTATTTATTCTTTTCCTTTGACTTTCTGCGACTTAAATAGACCCGCTCACATTTCACCCATAAGAAGGCCGCCACCAGCGCTCCTCGTTGGCGCTTTTCCTCGTCACTGCTCCGACGCTTCGAGACGATGATAAATTAATTGGTTTTTTATTTATGACGCCGCGCCGTGGCTGTTGCCACTGCCACTGCCACTGCCACAGCCACTGCCAGGAGTATTGACACTCGACATCCTTGACTTCTGAGTATTTTGGCAAATTGTCGCCACCCCGACTGCGAGGCTGCTGCTGCTGATGTGTGAAATGCTCCTTTCTCGCTACTCGATTTTCTACCACTACCGAGAGCTAATTGATTTACGCCCCAGACACTGGCTGTCATCGATTGATTGGGAGCAATAAACCGGCTCGGACCAGGTCAGTGCCGGGCTTAAAGACCACCAACAGATGCTGGCCCCAGCTGTCTCGCTCTGGCAATTTATTAGCAAATGTAATGAGCAGGGTTTATTAGCCGTTCGGCTCGTGTTTGCATCTAATTGAAATTTACATGCTCACCGGACATTCGAGCATATCCTGCCGACCACTCCCATGTGTCCGGGTGTGTGTGTGTGTGTGTGTGCCAGTCCCAGTGCGTGTTTGTGTAGGTAAAGGCAAACAATTGTCATCATTAAAATAACGGCATGGATGCAAGGATACACACACTGGGAGTGGGATGTTCATGTGCATCGAGCAACGGGCATCGTGCAGCGTGCATCTGGCGAACAATAAATAAAGACAATTTGCAGCTGCAATTATTATGAGAACCGATAAGCCAGCTAAGCAGTTCAACATGTGCTTCGCAGGGGGTGCCATGGGGAAACAGGCAATATCAACAATAAGGACCCCATACCGTTGCCAATGCCCCGGAATCTGGGTCAGAGTGTGCCCGGAAATGTTAAGCAGTTTCTGGAAATGGTTAGGCCTAGTAGCACTTAAAAGTACATGGAGGAAAATATTACTTTCGTTTTTTATGTCCCTAAAATTGATCTGAATTAATCCTGGGCACATTAAAATGAAGTGGTTGCCCATGGCAAATGCACAGTGTGACCATGCCATAAGTAAGCAACTATAAACATATAAGCTGGTCACATCTACAACTCAGTGTGCCCTTGGTAAGCGCAGAAAAAGCAACTAGTTTTATTTAAGAGCTTTTAAATCCATAAAAGAAATATTAAATTATACTTTTAATAATGTTTTCACTTCCCACTTCGCCTTGTGAACTTCCAAACTCTTGACACATTTTTTCCTGTGCACTTTGTGTATCACAGGATGGAGCTTCATCAGCTTTAAGTTGTCACCATTGACAGCAGACCAGCAAACTGACTGCATTCAACTTCAAAGTGCCTCGAATTAGTCGGCACATGCACAATTATTTAAGGCCTGTCTGGGAGAAACGTTAAGTGCTCTGCGGTCCGGAGATGGAGATGAAGAGAACTTTGAATGCCAGCTTGGTGTGGCCCGAATTGCTGGCGAGCTTGGCGTTGGCCAGAGAACTTGTGGCCTTTGCCTGTGGCCGGGGCAATTTCGAAAACCAATTTGGCCAAAACCAGGGGAATGCCTTTGAAAACACTTGCAGTAGAAGTAGTCGAAACAGTAGCAGTTGAAGCGCTTGACCCGTTGCAGTGTCATATGAGAGAGCGTTCAGTGTCATTAGCCAGGCACAAAGCTCACAAAAATTAGACTAATGAATACAAATGGATATCTAGATTAATCCAATACTGGCTGTCGCCTTATTTATAGCACCCAGAGGAAGTGGGAGCAGCCCCGAAAAAGCCAGTGTCACTGTGACCCACTTGGGGGGCAGGATTATTTTTACCCAGGCAAACCACTTCATTAGCAAAGCCACAAAAAAGTGCACATCATTGTGGGGCGGGAGAGCGAACGAAGGCGAAATCAATACAAAAGTGGTGCCATTAGTGGGGCGATCTTTTTCCCTTTTTTTATGTATCCCACGTTATGCACCGCCGACACGCGAGCTCTTTCCCATTAAATGATAAACTGCCGGCAGTTTTCACCACTCCAAGCTGGCACGCTGGCTGGCTGTGCCGAGCTTATAAACAAATAATCATGGCGCATTTTAATGAGCAAACCAAGCGCTTAATAGTTAATGTTCGTCGTCGGGAGGAGGCCGGGGCCCGCTCTCATCCCGCCGACATCTGCCGCAGCACGCGCAGGCAAACAGAGTCGCGATGAGTGCCAGACAAGAGCATTTAAGTTCTGCATGCTTTGTAATTAAAATAATAAACACGCGCAAAATGCATTAGAAAATTTAGCCGAGGGGTACAGAGAGAGAGAGAGCTTGGGGGGCCACAGCAGAAGCAACAGCGAAAGCAGCCTGGCGGCTGAAAAGCTAGACAACGAACGGCTCACGTTGCGTATACGCAACGCTTGACGTTTGTTTGCTCTGCTAAAACGAGAAATCTCAACGAAAGCTTCTCCTGCGTTCTGTTTCTGTTTATTTGCGCGGCCAGGCTCGTGCTATTTGTGTTGGCTGTTTCACTTAGAGCGCGCTCGCAACCTGGCCTCAGGTGTGTCATCTCCCAGCCTCCCCGAATTTCCCTCTATTCTCCGATTTTTACCCTCGCTCAGTCCCCTCGGGGGTTGGGAGCAAAAAACAGCAGCCACAATACAACGGATGGCTGCAATGGCCCATTGTGGTGGCATGCACCATACACTTGACCCGTAAAAACGGTTACAATGGCAGGCTGCACAGTGGGAAAATAGTGGGAATAGTAGTTGTGGCGACCTAGAACTTTTGAGAATTTAATTGCAAATAATTGCCATAAAACAAGAAGAATTTAATGTAGTTTCTTGGTGTGGAACATATAAAAAGAAAGAGGGAACTAGCACATACTTTTTTCTATATTATTTTTAGGTTTAAGATAGGTCTACAAAGTTTAGAGCTTTATTTAGTATTAGTAGTAGTAGTAGTAGCTTTATTTAGTATTTAGTTCCCTAAATTATAGTTTACACTTTTATTCCTAGTATGAATGTATATTTTACAATGTCTGATAGTAGTTTTCTTTAAAATTCTTAGTAGAGACTTCTCTCTTCTCTAGTAAGAATTTTAAAGAAAACTACTATCAGAAGAATTCCATTTTAAAAATAATTTTCGTTGTATAAACCTCTTTATATAAAAGAATCAAAACATTTCCTTCAGTGTTCATCTCCCAAAATCCGTAGAAGCTCCGGAAACGCTCAGGAAATCAAAGCTTAAGGTGTCGTTCTGCTCTCTCTCTTCGATGCTTGTTTGTTTGTTTGCTTCAATTTGCCACAAAATTCAATTCTGGCAAGTGCAACGAGTGAAAGTTGTGCCCCTAGAAAGGATCACCTTACCCAGACTGCCTGCCTGCCTGCCTTCCCTACCATTTACCCCTCATCCTTGGCAATTTTCAGCATTTAAATGTTTCCAAGTACTTAGCAAAAATGTTGCTGCCAGCCAGCAGGGAAAGAGAAAAAAATAAAAACCCGAGGGCAACACAATGAGACACTTTTGCATTTCCGTCAGTCGCAGCCAAAAATAAAGCAATGCTTCTTCTGCTAAACACTCGGCGACTGTGAAAAACGAAATGTAACGAAAAAATTACAAAACAAGTGGGTGGCATAAGGGGCGTGGCCCGGACTTGACTGAGTGGTTAGCAGGACTGCCATGCTGCATTACATCTGTAGACGTCAACTGTGTCAGCTATGGCTGATGTTGCAGCTGCAGATGTTGCCAGCATGCTGTGGAAGCTGCCACTGCTGGCTGCTGGCGAGGGTATTGCCGCTGCTGCTGCTGTGGCGTTGAGTGCGCCTGTCGACGCTCGAGTGTATCAAACACAACAGCAACATCAGCTGCAGCGAGGAGTGTGTGGGTGCACTTAAGAGTCACTGTGTCAGTAAACAACTGACCCACTTTGTGATGAACAGGCAGCACCACCGAGCCCCACCGAGCCCCACCGAGAAGCAACAGCAACAACAACAAGAGCTGCCCACTCTATTTATCATATTGCACGCTGCGTAGCCCCCACCAAGCGTAGCATACTTTTTTGGGTAACAAAAACCCCAAAAGCGAGATAGATGCAGATTGAAATGGGAGGCAGTGATGTTAACTTTTGCCATCTGGCTATTTATTAAAGGCTTCTGGGGAGTGATTGCTAGCTTTGCTTTTTTTATTTCGGATTTTTTGGGGGTTCCTTAAAGCCCCTATAAATATTTTAGATAAGGTTTAAGGCATTGCAAGCCAATGAAATAATAAATAAATAATTTAAGGAGAGATAAGAAGGGGCCTTTACATATAACAAATATAATTTAATTAAATAAAAAATTTATTGTGATTAATAGAGTTACATTTATCATTTAATATAAATAATTTCATCTGAGATAAGTGTGAATTTTTGTGTACAATTAGTGCATACTTTCTAACTGATTTATAAATTACCAGAATCAAAGATATATATAATATATATTATATTAGAATACAATTTCCCCCTCTAAATTCTGGCTATTTAATTTGATAAAAAATAAGCACCAACTCTGATGAAAAGGACACACTGAGAGTGTGAGCAAAGGCAGAAAGATAAAATATGCGGCATTTAAATAGCGCAAAAATATCTATGAAAATATTTTTGTTGGCCAGACAACAACTCGTTCCGTCGCCGCTTGTGTTTGCATTGTTTTCATTATTTTCACTCGTGGCAAAATAAATACGTTTTCCATTATTCCCCCCTCCCTCGTCCCGCCACGCAGCGTAGAATTTTTGAATTTTCGCTTTTCGCTCAGATAAGTGGGAAAAGGCGGCTGATCCTGAGCGCTCTGCTACGCTTTTCCTTTTGGCATTTTGGCAATTTGTCAGCGCTAATTTCGCGTTGATTATCTCCCACACACAGATACACACACACACACATACAGTATTTATATATGGATTGGTATTGTGTGTGTATTATGTAATCATGACTGCTCCACTTTTGGATGTTTTCCTTCGGTTTTGCTTTGCCAAGCATTTTGCCGCCGCCGCGCTGACAATTAAATGAAAGTAAGATAAATTGTCGCATTTGTTTACAGTTCAACTTGTCGTTTTGTGTGTTTAATTTAAGCGGAATTTGTTGGGTGTGTTTCCGAGTCTGGGCGGAGGGGGTTAACATCGACAAGATATAGTAAGGTCGAGAGCAAGAGAGAGAGCGAGCCGTGCTGCCAGTTTAGCTGCCTTAATTTATTAGAGACACGCCGGGTTCGCGCCGCAAATATTTCGCCAAGGATCAAATCCCTGGAGTTGTGTAATTTGTTGTTTGCCAATGCCAGTGGGCGTTCTCTGCGGGGGCGTGGCAATTGGCCAAGAGCAAGTTTTGCTTGGCAAACCTTGGCCCACAAAGGGAAAAGTTTCTTATATGAAATGTAAGAAAAATCTTGAATAACAAAGCAAATCATAAGATTTTCCCTGCCTCAGACCCCCATAACTTATAATAGTCATATCTCTAGGTATTATTAAGACAAATCTTTCATCTTCTTAAATAGATTTCCCAATTAGTTGACGAAAAAAAAAAGAAGAAAACTCAATGGAAGTCCCGACTGCCTTTCAAGTCCTGATGCCTTGCCGGTTAGCCCGCATGTCCTGGCTGCAAACGCAGATGCATGCGGGCACCCATTAGCATAAACTTTAAGGACATCCCTCAGATACGCGGAAATCATTTTTAATGTCCTGCGGCAGCAGGCAACAACACTTGCATGTGGAGTGCGGAGTGCTCTCTGCCAAGCAAGTTTCGCTTGGCTGGCAAAAGCTGCGGAAAACTGCGGAAAGCCGTCGGGTGCCAGCCAAAGCGCTTTAATGACGACCGGGCGTTAAGTAATTTTCCTTGTATTTTCCGGCGGCGGCCGCACGCCAGCGCCTTTGGCTTAATGCGCTTGTATCCGCATCAGTTTCGCTGTACCTGTCGCAGCTGTTGCTCCTCCAGCTGCTGGTTATCCTGCCGCTGCCGCCGCCGTTGCTGCTCCCTGTCCTGCCAATGGCCTTCGGTGTCATTTGACTCGCAATTACCGCCCCATAGAGCGCCCGCCCACTCCAAGGGCGACCTCTAAGTGGCCCACTCCCACACGGAGCACACGGCTGCTGGCTCCTTCTTCGTTTTCTACTTGAGGACAATGTAAATTTGATTATCGCTCCGGCAAATATTTGTCAGCCACTCACTAAGGCGGCGGCGGTGGGGGTGGGAGTTTTCCGAAGGGAGGGGGTATGGGGTTGCTGGATTGGCTGCCAGCTTTGTCGCTGACATATTTATCTAGACGTTTGCCGCTGACATTTTCACTGGCAGGCCGGCATTTGGCTTTCACTTTGCACGCAGAAAAATATATTGACGGATTTTTTAAGAATTTTATATAAAATATACAGACTAATTAGAGCTTGAAATACTTATGGAAAAATCTAAAAAATATCTAGAGATTTAAAATTAATTAAAAAGGTGTCGGAAAGTATGCAATACATTTTTAAAATTCTTTAAATACCTTTTTTAGGATTTGCTATATTTTATTGCATTTTCTTAAACAGCATTTAAAATGATTTTAAACCAACACTGACTCAGGAAACCTTTCAAATATAATGATTGATTTAGAATCTTTCAAAACGCTGCCTAAAAGTATGCTGTATAAATAGAAGTTCTTATAAATGCCAAGAAAATGTTTAGAAATCGCCTGAATGAGAGAGAACATTTTAAATCAATTTCACAAAATCTTGAAAAAGATTCTAAAATATTTTAAAAGCCCCCTAAACGTGTGCTGTATAAATTGCAGTTTTTTATGTTTTAGAAAAGTAATTGAGAAAAGTAATTAAATATAGTTTACATTATTATATGATTGAATATAATATATAAAGCTATGAAAAGATTTTAAATCTCTTGAAAAGCTGACGAAAAGTATGCAGATTAAATTTAAATATGAAGTAAGAGTATA
Organism: Drosophila baimaii; assembly: GCA_018874675.1. Classification (NCBI taxonomy): domain Eukaryota; kingdom Metazoa; phylum Arthropoda; class Insecta; order Diptera; family Drosophilidae; genus Drosophila; species Drosophila baimaii. The sequence continues at coordinate 10,743 of JAEIIU010050099.1, forward strand.
TCTTAAGCGACCTATTTTTAAAAACCAACAAAATAATACAAGCATCCTAGGCTTAAAAACATCTAAAGAAGAATATTAATATAACTATTAGTTGTGGTAGATAATAAGGATACAATCTTGATAATATAAACGTTTAAATATCTGTATATTTTCCCTGTGAAGCCCGGCAAACTCAACTTTTGTTTAGCTCCTCATGATTAATTAAAACTTGCTCCCTATTTTCGGATGTTGTTGTATCAGTCCTTGTTGTATACTCCTTTGTTATTGTACATTCAGTTGTTGTATTCCTAGTTGTTGTTGTCGTATTTCCCGTCCTTGTATTGTTTGTATGCCGGCCGTCGTCCAGTGTGAACATGTTTCTTTTTTACCACGCAGCTTTTCAACAAATTACAACAGGACCTCACAGCCTACAGTACTGTGTTGGTGTTGGTGTTGGTGTAAGGATGGGTAGAACGGGGCCGGAAAAGTGGGCGGCATCGGGACCTATGGTATCCTTCGGGNCGGGGGGGGGGGCGTGGCAACAAAAGTTGCGGGCAACGGATTTTGGACTCATTAGGCTCGTTCACAGCCGTTGTCGCTGGCTGGTGTGAAAATTCAGCAAATATATGTATAGGGGAGACAGAGGTGTATATATCCCCTGAAAGCCTGGATGTGTGTGTGTGTGAGTGGGTGTGTCAGGACGCTTGTGTATGTGTGTGGGCGGGTGTCTATGTGTAAACACAGGGCTTAATGAGAAAAGAACTTACTCTGCTGTTTGAGTTTGGTTCCTGTTCCTGTTTCTCGTTTCGTTTTCAGCTTTTCTTTATTTTTTTTCCCTCGTTGCTTTTTGTTTTCGGTAATGTCGGCGGATTCTATTTAGTTTACTCAGAGTTGCTCAGGTGTTTCAGGTGACAGACATGCAAACAGAGCACACACACACACTTAGTAATTGTAATTCCTTTTCGATTTTTTTCTTGCCTCGTCCTTCTGCGGTTTCAAATTAAAATCCAATTCATTTCCACTGCAAATAGAGACAGAATAAAGATAATTCGCAAAAGATAAAACGCTTTTTACCATCCATGAGAATTATGGCGGCGAATTGAGAGTCCCATAAAAACTTAGCGCCGGAAACCATTAAGCTCATAAAGAAAATATCAGGCGATTTAAATTAATTACCATGAACTGATATAAATTTAAGGTTTTTTTTATTAGATAGCCGGAATATAAAGAAATAAAATCTGAGCTAGATAAATTAATTCCATGGCAGAGTGCGAAATGAATGAGGCATGAAAAATTAAAAATAAACGATGACAATAATAGAAAACAGTTTATAAAAAATACAGATTATGCGGGAAATGAAAAGAATGCACAGTTTTTTATTTCACTTTTAATATAACTTTGTAAAGTAGGTGAAAAATCTAAAATATAAATGGTGAATTATTGAATCAAATTAATTAGTTGTAAACAATTGAAGCGTCATCATTTTGTATGCTTATTAATACAAATTAAGCTCTACAAATAAGAAACTTTTGTGTTATTATTTATATTGCATAAACTGTAATTTAAGAGGCGCTGCGGAACAAAAGTCAAACTAAAAGATATAATAATAAACTAGAGCAAAATGTAAATAAAATTGTAGAGTAAATATAATTGTAGTTAGTACACAATTTAAATAAAATTTTAAGGAATTTCTTCACTCACAAAAGCTTAGTTTAATTTCGCTTAAACTATCCCCAGCTCACTGGGATTTCCTATTTCGTGTTTATTTTATTTTCAAATTCATATAGATCACATTTAAAGGAGGGACTTAAGCGGAAATAACGAGCTGAAACAACACTGCTAATTACTTTCTCATTATGCAGGCTATTTAGCTTTAATTACACTAAGCTCCAAGCCTCGACAGGCACACACACACACACACAGACACTCACACAGGACATAGAGGAGTCGCAGGACACACACAAATATAGAGGGACACATGGAGAGCATACTCGAAGCGCTTCTAAAACTAGCAAAAAAAAAAAAAAAGCAAAAAGCGCTCAAATGCTCGAAATTCGCCGGGAAAAGTGGCAACAGCATTTGAGCCTTTCACTTTTCACCTGCCTTCGTCCCTGCCCCTGCCTGGGCCTGCTCTGCCTCTGGCTTTTTCCCGCTGGCAATTCCAATTTACAGCGCAAAATGTTCAGAATTTTCCATTTGAATTTTTGGGTGGAGGCAGCAGGGGGAGAGCGGTGAGCAGAGAGAAGAGAGCAGAGAGTGTGTGGGGAAAAACGCTCTTGTGCGCCAATTTTCCGGCTCTCGGCTGGGGAGGCTGCAGCAGCAGCGGCAGCGGCACTGGGCGCCAAAAAGTATGCAGCCATAATGAGGCGAGCTCACACACACAGTATTCCAGGGCCAGGGTATTCTTTACGATCAATTTTCAGGCTTTTCAATCCGGTCTCAGTTCGCCGGGGCTCTCGGTTAATTATATCAATTTAACAAAGAGCCTGGAGCACACACGCACACACACCTGTCTGTGGCAATCTCTTTAAATGTAAATGTACACACAGGAAAACAGGGGGAAGTACTTCCTACATTGTTTGTACAGTTTAAAGTGTCAATAATTAAATATTCCTCTAACAGAACGATCTATTTTAATTTGTATCTTGTACTGACGATGATAACTAAGAGTTTAATCCCCAAAATTCCACACAGAGTTCCCCAACACTTTTCCCGCCGTGCATACGCTGGGCTCCCCAGGTTTATTTGCATTTTAATATGGCCCGTATTTTATGGGGCTTTCATATTGTGTTGTAGGTATTTATAATATATATTTTCCTTTTAAGCCGCATTTGTGTAATGAAACGGAAGGGATTACCGCTGGCCGCCGCCGCCCCATAAACCGCTCCTCCCACCCACATGTACATGAGCGCAACCCTTAACCCTCTCCCTGAGCCCCAGAAGTTTAACGAAATTGAAACACATTTGCCTGACAGTTGCCATCAGCTTGGCTTCAGTTTGATGTCAGCATTATTGACTGATCCTTCGGGGCCCAGCCCACCACGGATCCCGCATATACATATGTTTACCCAAGGCTGAAACACTTCAAGTTGCCTAGTTAAAGTTAAGTGTTCGGTGGGCGGACTAAGGAGGGGGCGTGGCCCCTGCTCAATCATATTTCACATTCGCCACTTGTCAGCTTTTATCTCGTTTTCGTCATCCCAAGAAGTGCCCATCTTATTCCAGGGAGTCGAGTCTTTCTCTGTGTTTTTTTTTTTGCTGCTGCTGCCTCCCTCCGGTTGTCATAATTTCATTATTTGCTGCGCTCAGGCATAAAAAAAGGGATATTGTCTGGCTGCCAGGATAACTGCCTGGCTGTGTGTATGCCTGTGTGTGTGTGGGTGGGTTGTCATGAGCACCATGTTCGCATGTCCTTTCCATCGACGTCTGCACACGCATTTATTCCTCAGCTTCTGCGTCAGTCGGCGGCCATCGCAAGGATGACAGAAAGTGTCTATACAAACAGCAGACAGGCAGACAGGACAGAAATACAGATGGACGACCGAGTTACGCACAAGGACATGCGGAGAAAAACTAAAGGACCAACGTCTCGCAAGGATAATATTTAATTTATGAGAGTTTATACGCTTGAAAGTTGATTTTTAATCAAAATAATCAATCAAGAAAATAGATTTCCCTTTTCCTTCTTTGGAAGACAACTTATGACTTAACTGTTAAGAAATTAAAGTATTTTATTTAATTAAATAAATATATATTAATATACATATATTTATAAATAAAGAAATATATATTATTTAAGACAAATATCTAAGTTAACCTCATCTTCTTACAAAAATTAATAATAATCTACGTGGCTTAGTGAAAAATCCCCTTGATTGATAGAAGATTACCCTGTTTGATCTGCTCAATTGTCCAAGAATCTGTGTGTGTTTTTTTTTCGAGTGCACACATGCGTGGCACATCCTTTTTCAGCCAGTCGAGTTGACTGACTGACGCGATTGCCACGTGCCTCAAGTTATGAGAGAGCCACCGGCTGCGTGTCTGGCCCGCTGTCCGGGGTTCCATTCACCATTCCCTGGCCACAGTGTCCACCACCGCCCCGACCGAAACTTCAATTTTAATTGGATAATTACTCATCCAATCCAGGATTAAATCCCGCCTGAAATTGATGCACCGCACCACCAGGGGTGGCTGGCTGGCTGACTGGCCAAAAGCGGTTAATAGGGTTGAATCCTGTGAGGTGAATCCTCGATGAATCCTTACTCAATGCTCTCTTTGAACCTGCGACTACTGCGGCTCAAGTGGTTGTGTGTGTGCCCCACCCCTCCACTCGTTCTCGGAAAATTGCATCGCAATGGCTTCCAAATAGATGCACTCCTAAAGTGCAGGTCCCCATAAAAGACAGCAACTTGTTGGCTGGTTGGTTGGTTTGCTTGCTTGCTTGTTGCCACGCACAAAGTCCATTCAAAATGCATCTGAATGGGGGACCGGATACGGATGACACCCGGAATGTGCAGGAATTGAAAGCCAAATACAAGGGGTGATGGGGGGGCGAAGGGGTAAAACTGCCAAACTGCCAAATGGCCGAATGGCATTTCCATTCACAAGTCGCCGGCATTAAATGTTCTTCGCTTTGGCAGCTGCATGCAAATGATCTCCCCAAACAGTTGCCATGCAGACAAATATTATAAGGGCGATACTATAGCCGAGGTCTTTATCTATTATCTGGCTCGACTTTGGGGAGAGACAGCCGAGTGTGTAAGTGTGTGTGTGTGTTACACAACCTCAAGTTCTTCTATTTTTTACTTTAGACTTCAGACAATTGACATGGCAACGGGTCAGAGGAGCTCACGAGTTGCCAGAACAAACAATCAGACACAGCTAAGTGCTGTAATATTTGTAGTACTTCAGAGGTGCACTCAGGGAAAAAGAGGCTACAATCTGGAGAATAAATAAAAAATATTGTAATTTATTTTAAGGTTCTGGGAGTATTTGCCTTAATTTAAATAATGTATTATTAGAGATTCTCTGAGGATTTGTAAGGTTTAAACTGTCTGAGAATACAGTTTTGTTATAATTATAAACTTTTTAAGGTTCCTTTTAAAAGAGTCTTTGATTTCAGAGTTTTTTCTTTATTGATTGTATCTTTTTTAATACAAAAGAATACTCCTTAAAACTACAAATTAATTTGAAGAATTTCAAACAATTAATTTAGGATTCTAGGAGAATTTTCCCCCAATTTAAACTGTGTATAATAAGTAATTCTTCAAGAATTAAATATGTTTAAGCTGATTAAAAATATTTTAGGTTCCTGCTTCAAGAGTCAATCACTTTCACCACTTATTCTTCAATAAATTGACCTTTTTAAATGCAAAAAAAAACACTCCCCAAGTCCCAAAATAAATGTAATTAATTCAACAACCTTATCGAACAGGAAATCGCTTTCGATTTAATATTATTTTCCAGTGCAATTTACCCTGGCATTGAGGGGTGCAAAATGTTTTCGCTGAAGCCGCCAAGCACCGAAGCATAAACTCAATATTTTCATCTTTTATGCGCTCTGTCGGGTTTTACGCTAGGATTTCAAAGGCACAGATACATATCCTCCTGCTCGAGCCGAAGCCGTATCCGTACCCAAATCCAAATCCACGTCCAACTGTCTGCCCCTCGTTGATTAGAATCAACATAAATAAAATTAATTGTTGCCGGTTGAGTCGTCGGTCGGTCCGGGGGTTGCATTCAATTTGATTATTAGCTCAAGCCAGTCAAGCTTGAGAGCGGAAGGACGACACCCCTGGTCCTGGTCCGCGTCCTAGACTACTTATTTCGATTTTGTCGTTTGGCTAATTTTCCTGTGGTCCGAGGCCGAATCCGAAACCGAAACCGATGCCGAATCCCTGGAGACCTCGCTTGAATGCCACAAAATAATTATAATTTATTTACAGCGCCCGCCCGCCTGTCTGTCTGTCTGTCTGAAAGTCTCACTGTTTGCTGCTTAATTGCCAACTTCTACTGAGGGGGGAGTCCTCCAAAAAGGACCCCCCACCATAAATTGTGTGCAATTGTTTCCTGAACTCGGGGCCATTGCATCAGGAAATTAAACTGCGATTCGGCCCTCTGTTTCTGACTGCCTTCAGTCTCATCTGTATGCACCAGGCAAAATATGCAAAAATGACACGCCTCCCACGCGAGCACTGAGAGAAATCTTTAAGGAAATTGAAATACTTATATTTGTAAATTACAAAATGAGGCAAAAATATATTATTTTAAAATTTGAAACCTTTATTTAGGTGTTATCTTAACAGACTTTACTTTATAAATGTATCTCTGCACTCTCCCAGAGTTCTTATTCAAGTTCCCCAAAAGTTTCCTCTTTAATTAACCTCTCAAAATTCCCTTCTAACCCATTTCTGTCTAGTAAATTTTCCCCCAGTGCATTCCCATTCATAGTCCTAAGCCAGCCAAGGCCCTGCCGCTGTTCCAAAATCATAAATTACACCAAAAACTGACCCCGTACAGCGAGCATGCCGAATGCATTATGCAAAATTCCAGCCACCGGGCTTGGGGTGAACTGAAATTTAATTCCTAAAGAGCAGAGAGAAAACACACAGAGCACACAAGACAATGAATCGATAATTTATAAATACTCTGCGCTGATCGTTTTGCAAAAGCCGTGGGTAGCCGTGGCTTTAGGTGGACAAAAGCTGCATTCATTTTGAAATAATCAACTAGAATGCTGAAAACCCAGCACCGAGCACCGAGCACCGAGCACCGAAACCCAGAAACCCGAAAACCAGAAAACCATTTGCGCTCTGAACATCATCGGGCATCGGGCAGCGGGGATGGAGGAGCACTTGAAATGCAGTCGTTGTGGCAACCAGTTGAGCTGCAAGCTCCAACTAGCTAATGGCTGGGTTTTTGGCATTGAATCGGTCTGGTTTTCGGCATGATTTCTCAATTGATTGCCAGAGTTTCAGGATCGGAGTATTGGAGCCGGAGCCGGAGCCGAGGCCCTGTCATGCCTAATGCTTATTACCAACACTTGGACGCTTGGCAATTTATGCAGAGCGATTCGATGGGATGCGATGCGATGCAGAGGCAGATGCAGATGCAGCTGCCAAAGCTGCTTACGTTGAGTCCTTGGCCAACTGCCCACTGGGCAGTCGATTTATTATACCCTTGGAGGGAGTATCATGGACTTGGCTGTAAAGTCTATAATCTTGATCGGGCGCCACTGGCCTTGTCCGCGTTTGTCCGCGAATCTGACTTTAAGTGAGATAAATCCCACAAGCTAAGAAAGTTTTGGTTTAAACTTTGGATATATACTTCTCTTCATTGCATTTATTTTATAAATCAAAATGAGGAAGGTTGGTTAAATATATCTTGTATCTGTCTTGGAAAATATGAAGATATTTGTCCGCAACTTAAGATTCTACAGGTCAAGGAAAACCCCTTGAAAAGGTATAAGGTTTCCTCGTAGAGTATTCCCCATTTCGTTCCACGAAATCAAGCCTTTATGTCCTGTTGTTTCTATAATTTTAATTGCTGCTACGCACAGGAGAAAGCGAGAGAGCTTGGGCTTCTCGAAATTGGAATGCATTTTTGGCAATTTCCAAAACAAATATTGCTCGAAAGGATCTGGGAGTAAGCTGCTGCTGCTGCTGCTGCTGCTGCTCCGGCATGCATGAAGCCACCTCCATTTTATGCTCAGGTGACCAGTTGGGCATCTAGCAAATAGTTTAGTGCCTGAAATTGCTTTCAACACACACACTCTGCCACTGACAGTGGGCGTTTTGGGGGCGCAGGCACTAGCGAGCAGTGCTCCGTAAACATGTTATGTAATTAAAATGCCTTGCAGATATTTTGGCCAAACATTTTGCGGCTGCTTTTCCGCTTTTGTGTGCCAAAAATATTCCTTTCCAAATAACTTGAGCTCCTCTTTTTATGAGGAGCCCACCGCCGACGCCGCCACTCGTAGCCCCGAACTTTCTCAATGGAATGCCCCAAATTCTGGCAAGCTTTCACCACTTTCTCGGCACAGAAGCTTCGCCCTTTTTTGGCGTCTCCTTGGTGGTGAATGCACTCTTATGGGGTTAAAAATAACATAGAAGTCCCGGTACTTTTGTGATATTAAATTTAGAATTTAATTAGATTATATTAATATTATTCAAAGACAATGGTAAAGCTGGTTTCAAGATTTCCCCGAAATTCTCGCTTTAAATTATTATTATATTGATATTTTTTAGCACATCTTTTTCCCCAGTGCTTTACTGACATTAATCGTTTAATTTTTTATTTATTCCTTGCAGACGTCACAAATCTGGACTACGTAAAGGTAAATGCCGAGGCGGGCAAAAACGTGACCATTCCGTGTCCCGGGGTCAACGAGCACTCGCTGGTGGACACGCTCGTGTGGAAAACGGCGTCGACGACCATTGCCCAGTTCGCCAATCGGATACCACTGCTCCACAGTCCGAGGGTGAGTACAACAGTGAACACACAAATATGGGAATTATTTAAGACAACGTTTAATAACAAGATGCATAACGAAGATACATTTGAATTTCGATATGCCAGCAATTTTTTGGCTTGCGACAAAAATCACGCTCTCCGCTCTCACAAAGATGAGAGAGTAAAAATCTAAAAAGAGAATGCGCTTGCATGTGTGCATACAGATTCAGAATGCGTGAGAATATGTGCATACAGATTCAGAATGCGTGAGAATATGTGTGCACACATACAGTCGTCTAGAGCGCGCTCTCTCTGGCTTTTGAAGTGACATTTTAAGAGAGGCTGGAGCCAGCTCTAGAGCGCATTCCAAGTTTCAAGGAAAGCTGAACGATTATTGATTTATTTCAATTAGTTTCTGTGCAAAGAGAGAAACTTAAAATAAATTAAAGGCAAAATCAATAACTCTGTCCTTGTTCCTCTTGTGATTTTTCAACAAGCGATTTAAGATCCCCGTTTTAAAGACCGAAAAAAAATCAAAAATTCAATTCACCTCCACAAGCTCTATACATTCCCAAGTGCAATTTTCACTCAAAAATGGCACTCCCGTGTCATATTAGAATTCATTTCGACACTTAGCGCTGCTCCCCCAGAAACGCAGGCCAAGGAAGGACCCTCTAATATATATGGCCCAGCTTGGCGCTCGGTGCTCGGTGTTCAGTGCAAAAACGAAGCTGTTAAAATAATTGATAGCCGGTTGCCGGGCGGCTGTTTGAACTTCGCCCTTCGCCGACGCCGCCTTCGCCTTCGCCGCGGCCACCGACGCCGTCGTCTTCAACTCGAGGCGATGAGTGCAGAAAAGTGCAGCGAAAGTCCCGACAACTAAGTGGCCATCAATGGGGTGGAGCACCAGGGTCGGCGGGGGCTTTGGACTCGAAAGTACAGAGCAAGCCGGCGCGCGGCTAATATATTTTAAATGTTTGATAGTTGCACTAAAACAAAAGCGACATGGCGCAAGGAAAAAAAAGAAAATAAAACAGAAGAAAAGGAGAGCGTTCAAGTGGCTGCCAGATGGCAAGGACTGGGAAACAAGGCTGGGGCCCAAAAGCGATTGCAGAGGCCTTAAACGCACTCGGGGGGCCATTGAGACGGCGCAAGCAGAATGATGAAGTTGCCTCCGTTTCTGGGAGGAAGATGATGAAGGATTCCGAGATGTCTGCACTGAGAGAAAACAAATAGCACGGTGTGAGCGAGGGAGGGCTAAAAATATAGAGTTATCGATAACTTATCGATATTTTACGATGACTTTGCGATATATGTGCGGTAAATAGCTATCTTGCTTGATATATCGAACCAATATACTTGCAAAAAAAAAAAAGAAATAAAATTAATAATATTTTTATGATATTTTACCATATTGAAAAATCAAATGCGATATTTCCCGATTTTTATATTTCGATAAATAAAATTCTCTGATATTTTCTATATGATATTAAGAGTGATATTTATATCGATGTGTCATATGGTACTTTTTCTCCTGATAAACATACATCCCTAGAGGAAACTACAGAGTAGAGAGAGAGAAGGTATGAAGATAAAGAAAATTAGGCAGGATATCCACCCTTAACTTAAAAAAAATAAACTCCACTTGGCACTCCCATGTCTACCAAATATTTTACAGTGTTCCTAAGCCAAGGATAATTTTTCGGCTGTCATCAGACTTCTGGCTGCATTTTTTCCCTAGTGTACCCCAGCAGCTTCTTGAGCTTGAGCTGCAGGAGCGGACTAGAGAGCCGGTGCTCGCTCGCTCGCCCGGCTATGTGTTAAATGGCAGACTGGGACACTTGAGCTGCAGCCAAAGTTGGTCCCAATCCGGCTTCGTAGCTCTCGGCTCGCATTTCTTGGCCTCCTCCAAGTTGCAGGAGCGCATGCCAGCCACGCTGGCTGCCTTCTTGGCCCGGCTATTATGTGTATTAAAAGTTTTTCACCTTGGCACAGTAGCTGCTTCATTTTATTACAACTGACACATGACCCCCCGCACACACACTTTAGCTCACACACACACTCCCTGGACCCTGCTGAGCTATTAACTTTTGTTTTATGGCCGAGACTGGAAATGATTCATGTTTGCACAAGCCAAGCGGACTAAGGAGATCCTTACAAGGGATTTGCCTCTACAAGTTTTTCTCCTCTGTGTGTGCGTGTGTTTTTTTTTCGTCCTAAAAGAATAAAAAAGGGGAGAAAATACCTCCTTTGTTCAGCAGCCAAGTCACTACTCACTCGGTCATGTGGGCGGCGGTCAAAAGGGCGATGAATGTAATTAGAGTTTACTACAAAATCGTATTGGAAATTAAAAATTCCACATGGTAAATTTTCTGGCAAATATTTTCAGGACTAAGGCAGGCTGCCTGCCTGCGTGCAATCGAGCAGCAGAATTTCCCCAAAATATATATACAGAGAGAGAGAGAAAGGAGCTCGAGCTGAAGCTGAGGCATTTTAAGTTGTAATTTGAGGGCACACAGTGGCAAGGATACAAAAGTAAATAACAGGGTCAGGCATGCGAAGATAAACCAGATACTTTAACTGCAGCTACCAGCTGCCACATAGATTGGCTGGGGCTGGAAATAATTTAGTTTTCCGCATTCGAAACTGCCATAAATTCACCCGAAATGCATTTACAGTATCACAGTAATCTGTGATGAAAATCCTTATTAAATTCTGGCCCAAGCAGGTATGGAAATTATTTGCCAGCTTCCCGGCAAATCATAAACGGGGGTAAAGCAAACAAATCTTGGATGAATTTACTGCCAATGCAACTGGCTTTCAGCTCAACTAAGCCAGGGGAGTGGCATTGCATACGTAGTTCAATTATGAGCCGGAGCTGAAGCCGGAATTTTGGCCAAAACAAATTTGGCCTGAGACAGAATAAGTTTTAGGCCGGGTCGATGACATGCTATGCCTTTGTTTGTGTTTTATGCTTCGCTTGTGGGGGTTGGACATACATATATGTAGGTTTTCCTTACTATTAAAAACTTGTTTCGGCCTGTCCAAAGTGGAAACTCATGTCGTTTGGCCGCCTTGTTATTTGTCAGGGGCTTCGCCACTCTCGGTAGATTTTCATTTTCCAAATCGCATAGAAAGTACACAGAGAGAGAGAGAGGGAGAGTTCTAATTAAGTTCCCTGAACTCGTTGCAGATACAACTTTTATCGGACAACTTTGGCCTGCAGTTCTCGCCCTCTTTGGCGAGTGATACATCGGAGTATATCTGTCTGGTGAACGATCGTCATATTCCCGAGGCCATTGTGGATTTGCTGGTGCAAGGTAAGTTGTGATTTTAGCAATTAATTATTATTATTTTGATAAGAAAATCTCAGAGATAACAAATAAAAGTATCTAGTGATATCTTTCTATTTTCTTTATCTTGATTTTCCAACCTACTTTTATTAAAACCCCTCAGATGTAAAGATATATTTATGAAAACCCTCTCTATAAGCCCTGCCATACTCTCCATTCTTATAATTTAAATTTAAATTCCTTGCCTTGCCTCACGTCCTTTCGTTTGCTTTCTTAATGAAACGCTTAACTACTTTTAATGATTTTTCCGGTTTACTTGGCCAACACATCCGCTGGTCGCTGGCCCCCCCAAGGATTTCATTTTCCGATATGTCTTCGTTACACCGCCGCCGGACTTGCGATTTTCCTTTTTTGTTTTTTTTTTTTATTATTTTTCCTTCAATTTCTCACTTGTGTTTTCATTGTTGTCGCCCTCCGCCTTGACATGATTTCCATTTGCATTCCACTGATAGCTGGCAGTTTTCCCGATGCTCCACCAACCGATTCTCGTTCTCGATTTCATTCTCCATTCTCAATTTTCTCTTCCCTGCAGATGTGCCCGATCCGCCGGAGCGTCCATTGTTGATAAGTTTCACATCACGCTCGGTGAACTTATCCTGGGCGCACTCGCAGCATCCACGGAATGCGCCCGTCACGCATTTTATTATTGAAACGCGGTAAGTGTTGCCACCGAGATGAGGAGTTAGCCCGCCATCAGCAGTGGTGACAACTCTGGCTTACAAAAATTATTTAACTTAAGTACTTAAGAAAAAAAAATATATAAGAACAGCATGATCTGACTTATAGTATAGTGGTGTCTATAAACAATAAGACCGATCTAAACGACGCATCATTATAACAAGAATTATAAATCGATTTTTTTAATACAAAAAATTCGATAAATATTAGAAATGTCGTAGCGTAGAAGCGTATTTAATTTAAAAGCTTAGTGATTAAATAAGAAAATAGTTAGAAAATAATACTTAAAATACAACTTTGAATGTTAAGATTTTTGATTTCTACGGTTAAAAAATGATTCCGATATAAAATCGATGTACTGTACCAGCACTAATAGTGATGGGACATTGTCGATAGAAACATTTAGCAGAATAAACTGCTTTTTTATAATACAAAATTAAAATAAAATAAATCACTCAATAAACTAGCTAAACAAAAATTAAAAAAAATAGCTAATTCAGCAACTCTGTCCCTCTGGCGGCTTGCTTTAAGCTGATGAAGTGCCCTTGGGCTGCTGTGTACTTGGTGTGGGTGTGGGCTCAGAGGAAGGGCGGATTGGGTGGTGGATCGAGTTGGATGCTGTGGGCGTCCAAGGGCGCTGAATAGCTGTCCGTGGCGATGATGGCGTTGATGGACGCGCGGCCATGATTGACACATGCAAAGGAGCTTTTGCCAAAGGATGCACCAACTGCGGCTGACCCCATTGCGCTAATGAATTAGCGAGCGGAGCGGAACGGCACTCTGAGCTGGATGCACACCATCGCCATTAAGCGCCCATCACATCATCATCCTCATCGGGCTCTAAGCAGCTGGCCACGCCCACAGCCACACCCCATTTCCGCCTTTGACTTGGACGCCGCCCACCTGATTTTCGCATTTATGATAAGCACCGAGAGCATCGACAGCCTGGCTGGCACGGTGCATTCAATTAAATTTATGCGTTTATGGCTGGCTTACTTGGACAGTCGGGGTTAAGAATAAAATTCAGAAAATAGGTCTAAAATTAATGGGGACATAATTATAAATATTTGCAGATGCCACAGAAAATTCTATCGATTTTAAAACACTAGTTAAAAGAAATAAAACTATGAAGTATAATATTTCACAGTAGATAGAAGTTAAATAACATTTTCAAGATATCCCAGTAAATTCTTTTTAGATAAATTAAATCACTGGAATTTTTAGGTAAGCCAAGATTATTTTATTACATCTTTAGCTTCCTTCCAGCTTTAGTAAATATTTTTTTATTTAATATATTAAGCGGAAATAATTAACAGATCTCTCTTAGATTATATAAATCTTTATTAAACAATTTAATCAAGCCCAAGTGGCTACTATTTCGCGGGGCTTTCCATATAAACACACACTCTCCTTAGCAACAGTTACTACATTTCTGACTGCCACTGTAAATCTCAGACCCCACCACACACACGCTCCACCTCGGCGGTCCTTTAATTAATATGTAAAGGGATGACGACGATATGCATGACTACGGGGATACGCACTTCACTTGTGCTCCATTTAAATAGAAAAGAAAACACTGGCACGCACACAGGCACAGAGCCATCTGTGGGGAGGTAATGGGGTTCCCCGGGTTAAGTCGAGCGCATATATATAGAGAGAGAGTACGTATACGCCACGGTGTACGCCATATATGGCTGGCATTGTGCGGCGCTGGCTATTTTCCGAATAACTTGAACTCAATGCGGGGCATGAAATAAAAAGCGAGCGAACGCCGTCGTTGCCGCCGCCAACGCAGCACAAAGGCCAAGCAAAAATGTTGGAATACAACGAAAAAAAAAAAAAGAAATACCAAAAAGCGAAACTTTTTCAATAAATTTCCATCAACTGCAGCAGCAGCACCAGCGACGAGGCGGTGGGCGTTGGGCGTTTCTTTTTCGGGCAGGAGGGGCGTGTCCTCGACAAGACACTGGGGCTCCCGGTACAATCGATGACAGCCAACTGGAAAGCAGAGCCTGCGGTGCATTTATGCAAAATAAGAAATAACTGCACCCACACAAACACAGTGGGGAAAACACTGAAAACACTGAAGGAAATGTGAACACGCGCCGCCGCCTGCCAAGTGTACATACACGGGGAGAAAATGGAGTAAGGAATTAAAGGAAATTTATACAGAAGGAATAAAGTTCAAAGAACTGCTTGCCAGGCAGTAGAATTTCCAGGATAATTTCTTTAAGCAAAGAAAAATATATATTTTATAATTTCCCTAGTATTTTCTTACAGTGCCTTGGTGCAGCTTATACGCAGCATAGCATACTTTTTTGGGCAACGCGCTCACTGAAAATGAAGCTGCCCCATCACCATCTCTCAGCCTCGGCTCCATCTGCATCTCCAGCAACGCGGGCCTGCAGACTGCATTTTATGTAAATTCCCATCGACATGGGAGTGAGTCGAGTTCTTGATGCCTTTCCACTAGCCCCTCGCCACTTCCTCCCCCTGGATCCCTTTGAAGCTGGCCCGCCACCCACGCCTCTTATTTACATTTTCGCTTGATTCGGTTTATTTGCGCATATGGAAGGGGGCGGGCTGGGAGGAGGCGGTTCAATATGCACACGAGCTGCCATCGAAATTGAAAGACGTCAACCCACGATGATGATGATGATGACGATGATGATGGTGATGGGGACATGCTTACGCCGGATTTGCCGGCTGGCAATTGAAATGGGACGGTCCTGCCCTGCCCGGTCCTGCCCTGCCCTGCAGAGCGTTAAGTCTGTCCATAAATTGCTGCCCCGTCAACTGTTGCATTGCCAGCGGGCTGGGCAGGATAATGTCATCGGTTCCGAGGATATGCGTACATATATAGATGCATATACCATATGAGCACACACACACGCACACACATTTATGCATCGACGTTTTGTGTGTGTCGCATATTTCACTGGCATAACTTTCGGTCAACCGAAAACTGGGCCAAAACTTTGTGGCTTGCCACTCCACATTCCCTGACATGTTTATCAACTCTCTGCCCTGTTCTGTTCGGGATACTGTTTTCTCGATTTCATTCACCAAAAGCCAAACAAGAAAAAAGTGTGCATAATATTATGTTCTGTCCGTTGATGATTCAGATATATCCCAGCCAGCCCTTCTGTTCGGTGAAGTCACTCAGCTGCATTTTTATTCACTGGATTTCACAGTGGAGTGTTTATTTAGTTTTCCTTTTTTTTTTTTGCTGTATTTTTGTACCCTTAGCAAAGCAATTTAATTAATTCTCGCTTTCTATGAAAACATTTTCATTTGCTAGTAATTTTTGTTTGCTTTTGACATTATGTAAAACGCGTTGCGAAGGCATAATGAACTGGTTAATGTTAATGGAATGCAATTTGGTATAAGGAAAAAAGGGAAATAAGGACAAGGCTTAAAATATTTTTAAATTTGTTAGGGAGTGCTACCTTTTAGGAGATTTGAAATCATATTGTATTATTTTTTACATTTTAGTTTAAGATATTTTATTAAAAATATATTCTTTCATTTTATGTTTAATAATTTAATGTACTAAAAACTAGTCCAAAAGGTTTTCAAAGCAATTGAAGGTCGTCAGTCTCTAACCTTTCAAAACCTCCAATTTAGGCACCTAAAAGTATGCAGTTATAATATTTTAACCATCACAAAGCATAACTTTATGCAGTTACTAAAAATATGAAGTTATTTGGGAGTGATGACTATTAGGAGACTTGAAATCACTTATAATGTTTTAATTAAATTTTACATTTTAAGTAAATACAAAATTTTTTTAGGAGTAACTTGACTCAGCATTAACTAAAAAAATTTCCAAGCAATGAAGTCTGCAAAATAATGACTAACCATTCGTAACCTCCAATTAAAACACCTAAAAGTATGCAGTAATAATATTTTAAAAATATCACAGCATACTTTTAGGCAGTTACCATAAATAACATTTATTTTAGTTGTTCTTTTGCCAATAAATTTTCTTGTTTTTTTTCCTTACCAAGTCCCTGACTTATCTGCTCTATTTGTCCATTAACTTTAAGAACTCGGGCCTGGCAAGTAAATTGTCCTGTTTCAACAACTCCTGCTTGCGTGTGTGTGTGTGAGCCCCATAGCCCTCGGCCGTATATAGATACGATGATACCCCAGCCAGGGCAAACACACGCAGATGCATAAATAACTCATATATATTTGTTTAATATGAAAAAAAGTAAGCAAACATTTTTAAAGCAGCTTACCAACCGACCAAGAAAAACAAGGACGACGACGACGACGATACAACTACAAAAAAGCATCCTCCAATACATGTTCGTGAAAGGCCGCAAATTTATTTGCCATTGTGGTTACTTTGGGCACGCTGGCCGAAGAATCTCTTCCCTATACACACACAGGGATATTTTTTCACAGAACACACGAGGACGAGGAGGGGCCAGGCCCGGGTCCAGTACATTTTTCATATGTTTTTCATGGCGTTCGCTCCATGGGGCTCTGGATGGGCATGCTTCATAAAGTCGCCAAACAAATTTTTTGTATCGAATGCAACGTGTGTCCGGCGGTCACGATGCTCCCTCCGATATGCGATATATATATATATATATATTCGCTAAATGCCCATTGCCAAACGCAAACAGATGTGCCCGAGCACTCAGCGCGGAAGCTGCTCGCACGCATTTATTAATTTTAATCATTTTTTTGACACAATTTCCTTCCGGCTGGCCGTATTTTTTGCGAGGGTTCCTCTTATTGATTGTCACCCCATTCATGAAATGTTCAAACATTTTTCATCGTGCATCGTATTTAAACAATTTTTAATCGCAGCCACGAGAGCCCGCCCCTCAAATCGGTAAGCCCCATTTAAAATCAAACGAAGGCCACCGCGAAATTTATGCTAGGCCCCTCCCTTCCCCAGCCCCGTCCCAGCCCCGGCCAGAATGTGCCAAAAAATATGCTAAAATTATGTGAGTTTAAACCAAAATTTACTACACTTTGAAATGTGCCATGAAAAATGTTCATTGTGCGAGCGGCAGCGGCGGGACTGCGAGTAATTTATACGCGTTGGGGTATATAGATATATATATATATTTTTTCCTTTTTGGAAAGGTTCCATATAGGTGTGGTGGGGCGTACAAAGGAGGCGCATAAATATTTTAGTGCCTATGTGCGGCACACATTTCGGATTTGGGATCCCAGAGGCACCGCCTGCCCCGCCCACAAGTGTCATGCAAATCCGCATCCGTTTTATATAAATTTTCATAATGCATTTTATGCCCATGGTTTATGTATATTGGGCAGCGTCCCCCCTCTCTCTTTCTGTGCGTAAAATATAGATCTCTGATATATACATATGGTACATATGGATATGTTCGACGCGCGCCGCAGTGTGCCCAGCAATTGAGCTGGTAATTGCAATATAAATGCACAATAATGAAATGATTCGTTCAAATAATGTTCGGCCGAATCAAAATGTTTTGTTTGGCCGCGCTTTCGTTTACTCGATTAATTGCTCAATGAATTTTCCATCTGAATGATGATTCATTCATCGTACACTTTAAATTAACGAGGTCGAGCGGGGTCTTTAAATTAGGAAATTGAAAATTGGATTGCCATGTCCTGTGTCCTGTATTTATTGATCAATAAATACAGACAACATAATTAGTAATCTGTTCAGGAGAACATGTTTTGTGGGATTTATTTGCCTTTCTTTACGTTATAATATAAAAGATAATTCAAAATTGAATTAAGGTGATGCCTAACAGATTTTCTAGAGAAAAATATAAAAGATTGTCTTGTTTTCAGAAGAATGGTATACAAAAAATGTGTTAAGATTATGAAAAGAGTTTGCAAACTCCAAGGAACTTAATATCCCCGTTTTCTTACTTATAAAATATTTATAAAAATTTCTTATATACAAAATAAATCTTATTTTGTAATACTTATCCCAAAAACCATATTTTTAAAGAACTAACAAGTCTAAGTAGCATTTCTTTGGAGCTATAAAATAAAATTAAGCCTTAAGGACTTTCTTTAAAATACATTTTTTCAATAAAAACTTCTTTCTGTTAATTTCCAGAGAGGGCGAGGATGGGATCTGGGAGCAACTGGCCAGGATCTACACAAAGACGAATGCCACATCATATCAGGTGACGGGACTCACGCCCTTCACCGTCTACAGCTTTCGCCTGCTGGCGGTCAACAAGCTGGGCATCAGTCCGCCGTCCAAGGAGTCCTACTACATAGTCACGCTGCGCGAGGGTGAGTTGCGAGTCCCGAGTCCTTCGCCCTATCCTTCGTTACGCACTTTATTGAGGCCGATGCCATAAACTATTTCGCGTAGGCGGTTCACATGTCATAACATATTTAGTATATAGTATAGCCTCGGCCGGAGTAAAGTTACGCGCCATACATGACATAACAATTTTTACAATCGCATTAATTTTTCATTTGAATTCCGAACGACTTGGCCTGACTTTTAAGTGCCGTCAATGAAAAGTTGTCACAGGCCCGGGCACGGGCGGGGCTTTTTCCCCGACTCCTCCGGCAACTGCCAGCAATTACGGCCTCATAAAGCCCGGCGGAGTCTCCTCACGTTGTATACGTTTAATTATTTTTCCGCTGACGGTAGGCCATCCTGGCCTAGGCCAGGTGTGTCGTCATTTTATGGGGGCTCCGCCTACCTGCTCCTCCTTTCACGGATGCATGGCATCCTGCTTTCCTAAAGGAAATTACACCTGCGGTCGCAATAATAGTTATTACGCAACCAGAAATTTTTATTTTTTTTTGTATTTAAATATTTATATTTGTGGAGTTCGTGTACTAATAAGAATGGAATCTGGAGGAAGTCTTTGAAGTAATTTTAAAAGTAGCAGGACAAGGAAATTATCATAAGCCATGGACTTCAGTCCTGACTAGGGAAATCCACTAAGAAAACCTTGCTAAAATATT
Source organism: Drosophila baimaii (assembly GCA_018874675.1). Taxonomy (NCBI): domain Eukaryota; kingdom Metazoa; phylum Arthropoda; class Insecta; order Diptera; family Drosophilidae; genus Drosophila; species Drosophila baimaii. Next base: position 30,155 of record JAEIIU010050099.1, read on the forward strand.
CTTTAAATACTCAATAATAAATAAGAAAGCCACCATTTTTTTGCCCCCCATTGTAGGCCGGTGAAAGTGAGTTCTCGGCACACTTAAATTTTAGAGGCAGCTTTCATTTCATTAGCATGCGATGACAAAGCCGACAAAGTTTGGGGGAACTACAACTACTATTAGTGAGTGAGCATGCTGTTCGATGCACTAATTTCTGGTGCCGAATGCCTTAGAATTCGTGTCACTTGGCTGACATTTCACCTGCTACTGTGGCTGTTACTGCTGCTGGCCCTCTGCTGGCCCAGACAATGATTAATCGTATGCCAGTGCGTGTCCCACATATAGCATATAGGCTCCATATATGGGGGCGATATATAGTATATACAAATGGACTCCGAAAAGTCACAAAACTTTCCGTAGGCTTTAAGAGCGCGAGACACATTAATCAAAGGCAAAGCAGCAGCAACAGCGACAAGCTATTAGCAACACATTTGTCTTGCGAACATTGGAAATGACTTTGCCACAGCACTGCGAGAAAATTTTGGGAGGTAATAAGTAATTTACTTAAATTAACAAATAGCTAAGGGCACTCAAGGATTTCTAGGACTCTCCGGAAAGTAAAAATCATTAAAAGAAATAGATAAACATAGAAGATAAAAGGCAACCCTACTAGAGATCTCTTTTGCACCCCAAGCTCCCAAATTAGTGGCTAATTCCATAGGAAATCTAACCCCCAATGCTGTGATTTATTTCTCCCAGTGCAGGCATTTTGGGTTTCGGTGTGAAATTCCATTTATGCCGCCCCGCCACGCACAATGGAATGCGACCCAAGCTGCCGATGCTGCAACACATGCGGTTACAAATTAGTCAATAGTGTGTTGGCGCGTCCTTAGCTCCTGAGCTCATTAAGGTCCTTCTGGTCCGGGTCCTTCGAGCCCCGCCGAGTGTGTGTGTTCGCTGCGGTCGCCGAGCGAGTTGCCAATTTGTATAAATTAAGCCTGCGGCATGCATAAATTAACCAAATGACACACACCGAACAGCAGCGGGATGCCGGGCGGATATCTTAAATCTAAGCGGCGGAAAAAGCGAAAACTTTTCAATTTGCCAAAAGCAAACTTTGTCGGCCGCCGCGGCAGGGCATCAATGTCAAGCCAGAAAGACACAAAATATCTTTTAATTTATTTATAAATTCATTGAGGTATGCGAAGTATTTGGCCCACCTTTTCGTGAAGAGAGCAAACTGGCAAACTGCCAGATCATCCCTAGTTCACCTGCTACACTACCAGAAAAAGGGGATAAATGGGTTAGCATTTGAAATAAAAACTGAAGAGAGTTCAGAGCAAAAAAAAGCCAGAAAGAAAGGCAAGTATGCGTAGAAGACCCTTAACTAAATATTTTAACAGAGAAGAAAGATATCCCCTTGCTATACCACAAAATCCTTACCACACTCTCTAGTCCTCAAACTTTAATTAAGGCCAGATTTTTGGCTTAAATTTCCCAATTATTTTGCCAAGTGTACCTCCTGCGACACACGCATCATTTAACCTGCGAGTAATGCTCGCAGACAGGGCCAACAAAAGCGAATGGATGCGCGACTAGGAACGAAGTCTAAGGGAGCTGAAGGACCCCGGATCCCAGGCCCACTCCCCGGCCAAGTCCCAGGGAAGAGAAAAAAAAAAGAGGCCGTGGCACTTGCAACTTATGTTGCGTGACAGTGACAACTTGACAATGCCACAGACAACGTTCCGCTTTACATGACAGGTCAGGGGTTCGGTCGCTCGGGTCGCTCGCAGAAGCGCCAAACTTTTGCGCGGCGTTTTTAATTTCGAATTTTTGAGTTTGAGTACCAACTGGAACTTTTTGGCAGTCCCCGGAAAGTTTTCTGGCCTAACCCAATCTGGCACTCACTCACTCATGGCTCTACTCTCTCTTGACTTAATCTCTTGCAGCTCCCACGGGCAAGCCCATCCCGACGACGGCCCACAACACGTCCTCGACGTCGGTGTATATCTCGTGGAAGCCACCGCCGCCGGATACCATTCTGGGCGAGTTTCTGGGCTACCGCATCACATATCGACCTCGCGATCGCGACCCCAACGATACCAAGGAGATCTACATAAGGGACAACACGGTGGAGGTGAGTTATCTGCTGGGGATGTACATATATCGAAAGGAAAAGTACGATATCATGTATCGATAAAAATATTACACTAACTATGATATCGAAAATATCGATAAGTTTGATATATCGATATATGAAATATCAAAGAGTATCGCATTTACAGTTATATATCGATATTAATTATATAATAAAATAAGTATTAGAAAATGTAATTTATTTATTTAAAATTTGTTACCGAAAATATTTAAAACATCTTTTATTCCGTTTTTTGAGTTTAGTTTTTATTTTTTTTTTTTAACAATAATAATTTAATCTACGCTAAGGCTTTGAAAACTCAGGTAGAATATCGATTTACTGCGCATTTATCAGTATGTTAAAATATCGATTTATTTAGGTATATTGTTATCGGTATATCGGTATGTCGAATATCGATTGGAATTTATACATCGATATTTTCTGCTATATTTCCCGTGCTGACTTTCCTATTTAGTTGTACGGGCCAACAATAATTGAATTTCATGATTTCTGACACTTTTGCCATATTGAAAATGCAGTTCAGGAGTTCAGATGCAGTGAGAAAAATTGGGATCAAGATACAAAAAAGGAAAAGTAAAAACAAAGCTTATAAACATTATATATAAAAGCTGAAATTAATTGTATAATTTTTAAGAGATTATATTACCAGAAAATAGTATATCTATTTAAGTTCTCAAGTCTTTTCTAATTTTACCTAATGTTTTCTGCCTTAGATACACTCCCTATATTTTACCCTTTATTTTACCCTTTATGAATTTGTAAATTTTAAATCAAAGTTGTAGTAATTACAACTAAATAACCCCAAGTTTTCCCCAAGTGCCCAAGTATAGAGCCACCATTCGTGTCCCGGCTGCAGTGTCATTCAATTTCGCTTTGGTTTTGGGGTCCGGGGTTTGGTTTTCGGTTCGTGTCTGTCTCACTTGCCACGTGCATATCATTTTCCTTGCCGCAAAAATGCTCGAGGATTTCCATTTTCCCGGCTTAAAGTTTTTGTCTAAAAAGGTGTTTGTGTGAGGTTTTTTTGTGCCCTGTCATTCGCTGGCTTAAAGTCACATCAGCGGCGGTATTAAAAAGTAATTTACACCTGGCCAAAAGGAAAACATTTCCCAGACACCTTTCCACACACACACACACACACACTCACAGAGAAATTCCAGCAGGGTTACAAGTGTTTTTCGGTGGCCACCTGTCAAGGTGTTGCCATATCTCGTTGGGGACCAGGACCCCCTCTGATATCACTGGCAATTTGTTAACGATTAGTTCTCAGCTGGGGCCAGTTGCTTCTAGTTGGGTTCTAGGCCAAAACAGTGGGTGTGTGCGAGAGAGTGTGTGTGTGGGAGTGTGTGCTTCGGCACGCAACTTGGCTAATGAAGAAAATGGCAGGAAAATGGGGGAGGAAAAAAATGTGGAGGCGAGGCCCGGGACAAATAACTTGGGAATACCTTTCAATAAAAGATAAGTTTAGCTGAAAGGAAACACCAAACACTTAATCTTGTTTTGTTAAATTGTTTAGTTACTTCCTGGATGAGTTTGGGTTTAGAGAAATAAAGATTTGATAGAGAATTATATACAAGACTTAATAATTAATTTCTATCTTTTATTTTGATAAATTGGGAAATATAACTATGCATTTTTCCTGTCGTATTCCTTCACAATTCAGCAGATTTGAATCTACCCACTGTCCCTTCTATTGACGATAGATTTCTGGTTTTTTCCCCCTCGAAAAAAAAAGCTGAAAGCCAAACCCCTGCCGGCCATCCATTTGGAGCCATTCAAGTCAAATAGTGGAGCCAGGGCAGGGGGGAATGCATTTTTGCAGCATGCCGGATGCATTTGTTGGCTTAAAAATATGCAAAAATTATTAGCGATAATGCTCACGTACGACACTCGGCGCGACAGAGTGCCCGAAAAAAACACACACAAGCACACACAGGCAGTGTCATGGTGTGGGTGTGGGGAAAATAGAAAAATAGAGAGGAAAATAGGAACGTAACGGGAGAACGCCTGATTGCCACAAGCGTGGCACGCTTTTGTGCTCGAGTGCATATTTCGTCCTTATCTAGAGGCAGCTCGCCGTCTCTGTCTCTATCGCAGGACCTGCTCTATCTGGCTGCTCCTTTGCATGTCGCTGGCATGCTGAAATATTATCCTTGCAGGCAGAAACGTGCGACTTTAGTTATGCTTATTTTTTTGTTCGTGAAAGTAAAGTGCACAAGGAGAAAAGTTACGTGCTTTTCTATTCGCAATAAATTGTATTATTTGGATAACTAGAAAATTCTGGAAATACAAAATAGACAATAAAATATGGACGCTTTGCAAAGATCTATCTCTAAAAGTTTAACTTAAACTTAGCTAGGAGCTCCTTTATCCAAAAGTGTTTATTATTTTAACTTCTGTACCTAAATATTTTATTTAAAACAAACAGCTTGCTAATTGCAAGCTAAATCCCTGTAAATTTAATTCACATTTTTCTCCTCATGCACAAGGTCCTTTTTTCTTGCCCTGCTCAAGTCATTTTGGTGGACTCCAGGACATGGCTTTCTGTTATTCCCATATCGCAGCATCAGCATTCAGGAGCCTGCGGCTTCTGTCGACCTGCCACGCCCCGTTCCAGCGCCACGCCGGCCGCCTCCTCTTGGCCAGGGGCAGCGCCCTGGCACAGCTCACATTGAGCTGTCACGTGTGAGGTGGAAAATCCCGGGGCAGGATGAGGTCTTTCAGTTTTTCCCCAGCTTCGCCGGCAGGGCTAAATTTGCCAATTTTCTAATTAAAATTTCTGCGCCGTAAAGCATAAATTTCGCAACTTTCACGCAGATAAAAGCCGGAAAGTCGAGTCACACGATACCTCAAAGGAAGTTGCTCTGCACAAAAAACTGGCAAGCAAAAAAAAAAAAAAAACAAACGCTGCCCCGACACTGATATTGTTGATGAACAAGACAACCAGCAAAAAAAAAAAAAACAGAAAAACGGAAATAAACTAGAAGGTTCAGTGGGAAAAGTGTTGTAGAAAATGGTAGAGTTTTTCAGCAGCCATTGGGATTTGTTTGACAGATGAAATTTGCATCTGTCTGTACATCCAAATATTTTTTCGCTCCTGTTTTTCATAACAGAATCCACAAGGAACACAAGGAACGTTGAGCCATCAGAACCGCTGGGCAGTAATTAACGCAGGGACGAAAAGGGAATATTTAGATGCTTATCTCACACTGCTTCACACTTTCAAAAGTTATGCAATATGGCGGCAAGTTGTGGCAACTTTATCAATTACATTATATCAATTACGACGAGCGCGACGAGGCGCGCGGAGCAGTGCCCTTGGGCAGTTCCAACTTTCTGCTGACCATAAAAATAAAAGCAGTTGTAAATTTTCGGCCTCATTTACTGGCGACTAAATAAAATGGAATTATATGACCGACCGACCATATATAGAGGCACTAAATCCAAGCGACCACGCCGCTGGCATAGGCAGTTATGACGACAGTTGGGGGTAGAAAAATATAGAAAGCATTGTTTAATTTAAATTTTCCATTAAATCTTGTTAGTTTTTCCCCCAAATGAATTTGCAAAATCACAGGCCTAGCCAGATTTATTAGTCTGCAAAAGAGGGTTTAAAAGATTCTTCTACAATTTATGTGGCTATTTTCTTAACCGCAGCTGTAAAAGGCCCACAGGCCCGAGGAAGATATCACGCTTTTCGAGGGGGCACAACTGCGATAGTGGCTGGCGCCGTCTGAAAAGCCCAGAAAGTAGCCACTTAAGCTGTTGGCATGGCAGTCAATCCGCTGCTAAGCACAAGCCTAGAATTCGCACAGTCGAAAACCCGTTGGTTTTGCGGTTTAACCGCAGACGAACACACACACACACACACACACACACATACTTACAGAGATACAGGATGCTCCTCCATACACAAATTTAGTTGGAGAAGCAGAGCGCTCTAATGTATGCTACATAATTTGCGCTCGCCTCAGGCAGCTGACCATTTGCGAAGCCAGCAAAAGTGTGTGTCTGCTAGCGAGTGTGTGTGTGTGTGTGTAAGCGGTGTGTTAGTTAGCGTAGCACTCTAAGTCTGCGGCTTGTTTTATGGCTTCGCACTGCTTTTGACCTTTGGTTAAACTTTAATCAGCCGGCACTCTGCTCGCGGAAATTCACGGACAAAGCCAGCGAAACGGACTCACTTATGGCAAATCCTATGGGTGCACTGAGCGGAAAAGTGGAATCTACAAGTATTCTTCATACAATTATTTAAGTTTTATGAATTTTAGGAAATTTATAAAACTTAAACTAATGAAGAAAATCTTTCTTTTATTTGTTTTCCCTATAAATATTGATTATCTACTCTAAAACTATTTTCCATGGCAAAATATTCTTTGTGGTATAATTTAAATATTATTTTTTTTGGCTGAACAAGTAATCCAATGTAAGTTTAGGTATTCTTGTTTAATAATTTCAAGTCAAAAATGTTTTCTTTTACAAGAAAAACAATGTTCTGCATACAATAATTAAAAGTTATTAATTTTCTAGATTTTTCTCAGTTAAAAAGTATTTTCCAATTTATCTGATTTAAATTTCTCTTTTTTACGATATATTTTATTAACTTTTTTGCACCGTGCATATATGTGTGCTCGGCGGCAATTAAGGCAAAGACTCTTGCTCGTTGCCCAAGCAACTCAATTTCCTTTTGCACCGACCGACATCAACGCAGCAGCAACTGCAAATCAATTTTAAGTGCTGCAATTTTCATATTTGCCAACGGCAACGCACAAAAGTATGCAACGCGCAATTTCCGCTCCAAGCATGCACAATGCTGAAAGGGGGAGGGGGTGCACCCGGGTGGTTCGGAGTGGGAGGGGGTAGTGATTCCAGGGGCTGCTGCAGAGAAGCACTTGCTGGAAGTGCTCCACTTTATTTTGTTATGCGCCTTCAACGGCCAACAAATGAAAAGTCTTCGGTGAGGGAGTGCACAGCGAGAAAAAAGAATAACAGAGAATATGGGGAAATTTTTTGCAGTTTTCAGGGGAAAAATGATGAAAAATATACTTTAAAATTAACACTGCAAATTATTTTAAAAGAAAATGCAATGGAAATAATTTAAAAATTAATTATATTAATAAAAACAGCAACAAATACATTTAGAAACTCGATATAATTTTAAAATGTGTCTATAAGTAAGCAATAAATTAGTTTGGGTTTTGATTTTAGAACTAATCATAGCATACTTTCAGGCATTAATTTAATTGAGTTGTAAGAACAGCCCCTTTTGTGAGTAAAGCTTAATTTCTTAGTATTTCTTTGTTTAAATATATATATATATAAATGGAATGGAAGATATATTGACTTTTTTCTATATATGTATTTCAAAATTCAATTTAGTTAACTTTTTGAATAATACAAATTTAAGGTTTTAATATATTATTATTTTTTAATAGAATACACAATTTTCTTTGTGTACATTTAGTGTTTGCATTTTAAAGCGGCATTTTTAAATGATTCACCCCACCCGAAATCTCCTTCTCGCTTTCAGAGTCATGAAATACAGAATCTGCAGACATACACGCAGTACAAGGTGACCGTGCAGGTGTTCAATCCGGAGGGACTCGGGCCGGAGACCACCATTCTGGTGATGACCGACGAAGGAGGTGAGTGTACGCCCAGAATAAGTGCAAGTGCCAATGCAGTTTTCAGATTCAGATGCAGATGCATATCCCCCCACCGTCCCCAGACACATTATCAATGATGCATGCCACAGAGTGCTTGCCCCAGGGAATTGTGGCTGTCAGGCATTCAAACGATGGCCGCAAGTCAATAAGTTTTTGGCCAAGCCAAAGTATTTTTCGCATACGCACGAGTATCCATTCTGGAAGCCAAAGAATTCCAAATATTTCGGCTTATTGACATGCCAGACAAGTGACCAAGCCCGAAATGCATACGTATAAACACCCGATCCGATACAAGATGCAGATGCTGCCGATGCAGATGCAGCAGCGTCAAAAACAAAATTCGCCTTTGTGTGCAGTTTTAGTTTTTCCGCTCAGTTTTTCCACTTTTCCACTTCTTTTGCCTGTGTGTGTGTGGGAAAAAGCAACTTTGAGATTCGCTCAACCACAAAATGCCTCGCCCATGCAATGAAGCAAACAAATAAAAGTTTAACTCCGACCAGAGGCTAAGGAAAATATGTTGCAATTTTTCATATTTTCCACCCTACTCCGCTTCGCCCGGGGTTTTTCTTCGGCATTTCCCAGCTTTTCCGCTGCAGACCGCAGTCCGTATTGAAATGGAAGAATACTCGCTGGCACAAACAAATAGAAATACAAAATAAATATTGCTTACTTAAACTTTTGCCATATGCTGCTCAGTCAGCAACAAAAACTGCCCAGGCATGTCCTTTCTATTTCGAGGTTTTCTCCTTTTCTTGGTCCTTACTTGGGTCTGGTTTTTTGGGTATATTGTTTTTCTGGACAATAAATACTTGTTACTAGGAAAATTAAGAGATCATTGGAGAAATATCTACTGAAAGTAAATTTTAAAATCGTACCAGTTGCAGTAAGTAGACTAAAGCTCATGTATAAAATATTTTAAAAACACTTTGGAACTTCTTAAAAAAGTAAATTCAAGAAAAATAAAAGATTGTCTCCTATATTCTGTTTGTAAACAATTTTTTTTTAGCATATAGCTTATTTTATTATTAATTGTTATAACAAATATTAATTCCTAAATATTTTTTCAAAGAGAAACACATATTCTGCTAAAGTTTTCCTTGCCCTGAACACATTATTCAAATTATATAACAAACTTCCTATTAGTTAACCCCTCATAAGTAGTCACAAAGACCTCCAAAGACCGGGTATCCCATGGTCGCAATTCAGGCAACGCCTTTTGTTATCCTTTTTTGCCATTGTTACGGCTATTCCCCGCCAATTCCTTTTGAATCCTGGACGATTCCGCCACGTGGATTTCCGCCGGCATCGTTACACTCGGGGTATCGCCAGACGCCGCCGCCGCTGCCGCCGCCGCTGGCGGAAGTGTTGATGCCATAGACGCCGGCCGGCTGATGTCGGCGGAACGTAAATTATAAGCAGTTGGCCATAAATAAAATATAAAATCGGGCAGAACGGATAAAGAACTCCGACGTGTGCGGATTCCAAGAGGAGGACGGAGGAGGATGGGGCTGGGATTTAATTTCCTGCAGTCAGCGCAAATCTGTTTGCATAAGCACGCCGCGATGTCTTGGGCAAATATTTCCCAGCTTCTCGCGGGCTTCTCTCGCTTCAGCTCGCGGAGTTGGCTCAGCGCTCACGCTAAGACCCGAAAACTCTTTTGAAAGTTTCCAAAAAGCTTAGCGGCATAATTAGCATAAAATTCCAGCGAAAATCCTTCGGCAGCTCAGGCTCAAGCCGGAAACCGAATAAAATCAGATTCGATAAAAACGAGAGAAAAATATGCAAGAGCCGGGAGCCAGCTATCCCGCATGGATTTGTCTCTCGCATTATTATTATTATTATTTTTTCCTTTACAAGTATTTTCCCGCAGAGAGTGCGGGTAAGCTGCTTTGAGTGAGCGAAAGGTGGGAGCAGAAAAAAATTGAATATAACTCTGGATTTTTGCGACAGCTGGCATAACTCTGTAATTTCCGAATTTTCCACGTTTCTTCCGCAATTTTTGGGTGTGTGTGTGTGTGTTTGCGATGTGCCAAGGTAACCTGGCAGGTGCAGACGGGCAAAGCTTTCCTGGGGATTTGCAGCGGCTTAAGCAGCAAGTTTTGGCCAAGGCCAAGACCAGTACCAAGACCAGGACACAGCTGCTTCTAATAGAATCCTGCCAATGCCGTGTGGGCGGAGGCAGAATAAGCAGGGTGGCAGAGCCGATGCGCGTGGCAGTTGATTAATTACCCTCGAATATTTGCCGCAAAACAGCCGCAAATATCTGGCAAAACCAAAGCGGAAAATTCCGGCACTTCAAAAAATCAAAAAGGAGTCTTGGCAATGAAAAAATAATAGCTACGAATATTTTTAATATTTAATAGAGCTTAAAAATGATCTTCTAGATAACAAAAGTCTGTAAAATCTAAGTAGTAACGACACAATTCTGTTATAAGGAAATGCCAGAAAACTTCACGATTGTTTTATCATCTTTCAACAATAAATATTCATATTATTTATATTATTTTTCCTCAACTTCTCCCAGTGTCTGGCAAATTAAATTTTCAAACTCAAGAGAGCGTAACCAAAGAAACTCGTGCTGTGGCACCAAGACTGCCTGCCACCGCCGCCGCTTGCAACACACGACCACATGCGGTGAAAATTATGAAGCCTTGCAGTGCAGCTTAGCAGCGGCGGCGGCGGCAGCGGGGTCATGAAATCCAAGGAAATCCAAGGAATCCACAAGGCACAACCAGATAATGTCCTCAGAAAGGAACTCAGCCAGCGATTGCAAAACAATTCTAAGGCTTCACCGAGAGCCCTTTGCACTCTTTCTCGACAGGCCCGGTCGCCGTCTTTGATTAGATATTTTCCACTTTCCTTTCGGTCCGTCTGCCTTTGTTATTGCGTTTTAACTTTTGACATTGGGCCCGGGCCGGGCTTACGACAAGGAGATCCTCCCAAATAGTCTTGTTTTCTTGCTCGTTTGCCGGCACGCACTAGGATTTCATTTTGGCCCCCGGGTCTAGAGAGGGAAGGGACTTGTGGCCAAGGAGATTTTTTTTTTATTTGCTTGATACCTTTTAAAGGGAGGGTATAATGTGGAGTTAAAGGTGTTTTAGGTAAAATAAAATAGATTTAAAGTAATTTAATTTATGTTTTCAGAAGGATACAAGTTAGGGATGTATGTATATCGATAAGAAAAATTCGATATATTTATCGACAATTACATCGCTCTGAATATCTTATCAAAAATATTGCAAAATGTAATATATCGAAATTTGAAATATTTTAAAATATCGCTTTAATGTTAAAATATCGATATTATCAATATATTCGATAAATTCGAGAAGGTTCTTGAATTTATTTGTATTTTTTTAGCGATAAATTTTAAAACACCTTTAAAACAAGATTAGGTATAAGTTTTTTATATTTTTACCAACAATTTTAGTTTTAACTAAACTTAGGCTTCTTTGGCACAGCTCGATATATTAAACAAAATATCGATTTATGCCGCATATATCGCATCGTTAAAATATCGATATACATATTGGCCTTGACATTAAAAATCGGCATAGTATCCATGTATTGATATTTTCTGTCATCCCCAGTACAAGATTTTATATGCATTTATTTTTCTTAATTAATTTCCTTTTGTCTTGGAATCAATAAAGGGTATTTCCTTCGAAAGGACTCTACCTCCTTATTTATTTCGTGTTTTTTTTCTCCATTGTACTGCAGTGCAGACAGCTCAAGGGGCGTTTTTCTGTCCAGTGCCTCACCTCCTCACCTTCCCCGAAACACTTGTCGCTCCAAGGAGCGAGAGGAGACAGTGGTTGGACAATCGTAATGGCTTTGTGCCTTGTGTTTCCTTGATAACTTCGTTTCGTTTTCATTTTGAGTACGTTGTACGTACGTACGTACATGGGGCAACACTTGATAGTCCGTGCAACTTTTGACTTTAACGCGTCCCTGAGTGTCCTGACATGGCCTTTGCACCTCGACCTGGCCCGGCTTAAAAGGAGGTTAGCGTTCAAATCGGATGAAGTGAACTGGTTAAGACGCAATGCCTAGACTGAAACAGGAGCACCACCAGCAGCAGTAGTTAGTGGTGGTGCAATTTAATTTGTCTGTTACTCGAGGGCATTCAGTGCCCGGGCGCCGGCTGCTCTTTAAAATCAAATTTATAATTCAAACAACCTGCAGCCCTGGAAATGGCTTTGGCCCTCTCTCTCTTTCGGCCAAAATGCAAAATCAACGCAGCCAAAACAAACGCTCCATTAGACGCGTTGCTAAGGGCGGCAGATGAACCGGAATTTTCAGACACTGAAAATGGGAAAATGTATTAAAGAAAGTGGCATAATTTCCTTTACAATCTATAATAAATTTGGAATATAGTTAGCTTTACAATCTGCCAGTTTAAATTAAAAATTATTCAAAGAAATCCATAACACTTTATTAAATGATTTAAAAAGAGTAAATCTCACATTTTAATAAAGAAATTTGAGTTACAATTTATTTATCAATGAAAGAAATAATATAACACAATATATGGATATAGTCTCCCATTTAAATTAACAAATTCGATAAAAAGTTGAATGAAAGTGTGACCTTTAAAATTGTTTCATTTTTTGTTTACTCAAAAATATATTTATAACTTACACAAACCCTCTTTCCCTTTGTTAAATTGGCTTCTTAAATTTGTAGACAGGAAAACTTTATTTCGTAAAAGTTCTTAAGATTTATTTACTTTTCCTACAGATATCATTTTTCGAACCGTGCACTTCCTTAACGATAGCATTATCTTTAGAGCCCCGCCGGCAATTTATCACCGCCCGTTAGTCAAACGCCCCTCACCCTCCTCCCAAAAAAAAAAGAGGGCACGGTCGCGTTGCCTTTTTCCACCGCCGCTGCAAGCCAAGAAAATTAATAGACACACGCACAGAGAGAAGCCACCTGCTGGAAAGGAGGAGCAAAAAATATGGCAAATCGCACTTGCATTTGAGGAGATGCTGCCACTCTTTCACCGTAAAGTAAATGGAAAATGCAGGGGGGAAAATGCAAGATGGAAAATGGGAAATCCATTTGCAGACCGAAAGCGCGCGGGACTGTCAAAAGCTGGGCGGCGGCGGCGGCGGCAGTCTAACCGGAATCCGCCGGCGACCAAGTTTGCAGCTACAAAATTAATTACCTTTGGCTACTTTCAACTAGCTGCGGTTTTCTCTCTGGGAAAACTCCACCCCTCCTCCCTCCCCCCTCCACCACACCTCTAAAAAGATGGTTCAGCGCATCCGCTGGCCCAGCCGCAGCTAGAAAAAAAAATTGTATATATAAATACCAGATAGTAGGACCCAAAACTCTGGGCACAAGTAGTTTCCTTTCGTGGAAAACTGCGGGCGGCTAACGGAAGTGACAAGCTGCAGTGGGTGGGAGGGTGGAAAATGGGGGGGGGGGAGGAAAATGCAACTACAACAACCTCAGCAAAGCGACAACAACGCAAAGAGATAAAACACCAGGGAACTGAACTTTCCCTTGGCCAGAATGAATAGTTAATACACTTTCAGGTCGCCCCCGGTGGGGATCTAATTGAGATGGGAATTAATTGTGGATTGGGTTGGACTTTGAATGGATTTCCAGGGTAGGTTGGTAGGGTTTTTAAAGGTGTATTTCATGGATTTAATATATTTTAATTGATTTGAAATTAATTAAGGAAAGTTAAACAAGTCTTGAAAGAGGAAATTTCTTTACATGTGAAGCATATATCTCTGATTCAAAAAATGTCGAACATTTGAATAGAAAACTTTAACTTAAGTTATATTTACATATTTATAAGATAGATGAGGGTTATATTGAAACTTTTTAAAGGTTTTAAAAATTATTTAGAATTCTGCTGCCTGTGTTTAATAATAATTTGCAGCTTTAAAGATTGGCAGGCTTATTTTACCCGTGGACAAAAGTAACCTTAACTTGTCAGCCAAGAGGATAAAAATTAATTCAAAACAGAATTATAATTTCCAATTTATTTTGATAATAAATTATTGAAAGCAATTCTCAGGCAACACTTCCTAACATTTCGTTATTTTGTTCATTTTAATTAGTAAATATAAAGATTTAAATATTTAAAAAATAATTAAAGAGAGAGCTCTATGCAAATACACCTGGAAACTAACCCCTTTTCTTTTCGGGGGAGAAAGGGTAACAAGATGCCCGCAGCAAACAGCGGTAAGACACAACCTGAAAGTACCAAAGAAAAGCGGGGAAACTGGAGGAGGGAAATTCAAGAAGGACGAAACGACGACGGTGGCGGATAAGGTACAACGTGAAAAGTATGTTTTAATAAAAGCGGAAATGAAGCAGCGTTACCGTTATTTCCTGTTTGCGCACAGTTTTGTTTGCGGCAGCCAGGAAAAGAGGGGGAAGAGAGGGGGGGCCAAGGAGAAGCGCACCGAGGCCAGCTGCATTTTCATTCCCTGCAAAACCAAAAATGATAAACCGCAAACCACTTAAAAAACTTCCCAAGCAACAGCAACGCAGGCAGGAAAAACTTTTTCCTAAATAGACGAAATTAATGAGCAGCCTGCAGATCAGATTCTCAGGATTTTCCCGGAAAATATAGAGAGAAAAAAAAAACAAGCCAGCTAAGTCACCCGAAAAAGGACAGCAGCAGGAGGCGAAGATTTCACAAATTCATCGATTTCGCTCTCGGACTTCGGGGGGAAAACTTATTAAATTTTAAAGAAACTCAGCAGAGACCATTTGAGAAATGATTGAGAGCTCAAAAAATAAGGCAGGCTATTTAATTTAAGAGCAGCTGCTGCTTGTATTTAAGCTAATGCACTAAGATTAGTTTATACATTATGCTTAAAATGCTTAGAAATAATTTACTAAGTTCCAAGAGCTTGAATAGTTTTCTTATTACGAAATATTAAAAAAATCCCTTCAAAGATAGTTATTTCATTTTCAATGGAGTAAGATTCCTTACAACAATTTATTCCCCGATCCACGTGCCTGATAATGTGGGTTAAGACCTCAAACCTCATATGGGGAATTGGCTTCCAGTGGGCAAATCCCATTTTACCTTTGTGTGCGAGTTGCTTATCCTGCTCCACATCTCATAATATGCACACACATATCACTGAACAAGAAGACGACGGCGAGGGCGGAGCTGGAATTTCCCTTCTTTTCCTCCCCGGGAAAATCAGGCTAATAAAACATTTGCAAGCAATCAGAAAGTTTCAGCGCTTTTCTGCGATAGTTGTCATTGCATGTCTGCTGCTTCGTACTCTGGCCCCTGGCAGGCGGAGTTGTAATGCAAAATGAAGGCCCAGAGACGAGTCCCAAACTCCAGCGTTTTCCATTTTCCTCGACATTTTTTTTGGGGGGCACTCGAAGTCAGTCGCCGGCTGCCAGAATGAAAACGAAATGAAATGTTCGGAAAGTTGTTGAAAATGGCATTCGGCGTTGACAAATAATTTCATATCATGTCTGCGCTTTCCTTTTTATTTTTGGCAAAAGGATGCCCAGCGCCTTTGATTTCCTTCTCCTTCGCCTCCTGCTCCTTCTTCATTTCGCCTTGTCTGGGGATCAATTTCATTTGATTTCGTGCGCCTTTTGCGGGACATGAGACTATGCAAGCCATGAGTCTATTAAAGAGGACCACCCGGAGTCACTGATATTACTCTATTTTGCACGGAGAGAAATTGAGTTGAGTTCTTGGAAAAATTGGGGAAATTGAAATTTGGAATAATAGGAAAATGATGCAGGCGACTTTATGGCAAAAGAACACGAAGAACTTATTGTTTATTTAGTCAAAGACCGTATAAAAACGAGATGCATGCCCTCTTGAAATTTTGACTTGAGAATTTTAGTGGAACGTAAGCAATAAAAGCGCCAAAGCTTAGAGAGCTTCTTGTGAGCTTTGGACTTTGTTTCGCTTTAAAATTCTGTATTTAAATATTAAGTCTACCATAACAAATATTTATATAATTAACTACATAGCTTCGCTACAGAAATTCCCCAAGCTTTGCCTATGGGAATGCCAAATCTTATGAATAAATTCCTAAAAAAAAATAGACTACTTTTCCCCAGTGTATTCACCTGTCGTCCCCAGTGCTTCCAAAGAGTCATCCTGCCCTGGGAAGTCTTTTTTTTTTTTTTTTGACAAATTCTCTGCTCTCGCAGCGACACACGCTCAATCACTTTGGCCCGAGGCGGATTTTAAAGTCTTTAACTTTTCTTTTGACTTTTTGTATTTTGATCCGATGGAGGGGAACAATCTTTTTTCCTGTTCGATTTTCATCTGAGCTTTTTTTTTCCTTTTCGTCTGAAGTTCATAGTCAAAAGGATTGCAATAACAACAAGAGCAAACAGGCAGCCGGCAATCTTTTTGATGGCACCTCCAGTATATGTGTGGGAGTATCTGTGTGTGTGGTGTGTGGGTGTGCCGCACTCAGGCGTGCGTGTCTGTCACCGTCCATGTTCCTCGGTGTGTGTGTGTGTGTGTGTGGGCCGGTTGGCCCGGGGGCTTTTGCCGCTTTTGGCTTCGGCAAAAGTGCAGAAAATTTGTGCAAGTTACGTGCTTGATTACATTTTTCCAAACTTTTTTCCCTGCCACTTTTCCTCCATTCCATTTCGGCCATTGACAGGGTGTTCGATAAGGTTAAGGTTCCCATCGTTTTGGCCATCGAATGGATACAACGCACACACGAAAAAAAAAAACCAAAATCAATTCCAATAGAAAGCTTAGATTTTGTGCTAGAAGATTCTTTAATAAAAGCTCAAAGTATTTATTTAAATTGTAAAGAATACTCTACAATTCATAATTGAAGAATAATTACATTCAAAATTAGGAATTAGGAATCTGACACGCTGAAAGTCCTACAAAAGATATATTTTTCTTTAATGAAGTATTATTTAAATTGAGTAGAACCTCCTTTTAAGATTTATTGGCTTTGGAGCCTTTAGTTCTCGAGCTAATAAATATTTAGGAATGAAAATAATTAAAGTATATTCCAAATAATCTTCAGCCATATATTTTAAGATATTATATAAGTGAAGTCTTAAGCTTTAAAATTCAATAAACTAAGTATGGTGGAAGGCGAAGTTACATACATATTTTAGGTTAATAAACAATACTAGTTCTCCTTAAAAATAAAAACTTTTTCCAAGTGCAAACTCCCTCGCAGTATCGATTAATGTATAATGGATCCTGACACCTGGACAGAGGCCCAGTCAAACACTCTCGCTCGACAGACAGAGCAAGCTTTTAACAAATTGTGGTCGTGTATAATCGGCTTAAATTAAACAAATCTAAGCAATTAAGTGCCGGGGACTGAGACCGAAATCCCAAATCCCCTAAAAACGAACGCAAAATGCAAGGCAAAAGCCCCAAATCAAATGGCAAACAAAGTAATCAACCTACGGGCCAAGATTGCATGACATTTTGCTGGGCAATCGGCTTACAGCACATTTTCGGAAATTTCCAGACAAATGGAGGGATTGCAGAGTGGACTTCCTCCGGCCGATTGTAATACCTTTCGAGCTGCATTTTTGAGTAGTATCGGAGTTTTTGGCTATAATTGAAGGTGCTTTTATGATTAAGTGTCTTCGGGCCACAGGTTCGATGGGTTAATGAAGAAGGGAGGCGTGGCCACAGGGCGTATGATGGATTTGGATGCTTGTTGTTCGTTCGTGTGTCTTCTGTGGGTAAAAGGGATAAGCACACACACACACACACACACACACACCCACAACATGTTGCAGTCACGACGGCTGTTGCTATCGTCCTTCTGTTCACTCTGTAAAATTAGTTTTGCACTTTGTACATTGTCAGTGGCATTCTTTACATTTCTTGTTTGCCCTCAGCCCGAGACTCGACTCGACTCGCCTTGCCTCCTCATTTCCCGCATTTTCCGGGGCCCTGCCTGGCACCCCCCCAAACTTTCGGCAGCTCCTAACTCAGTTAGCCAGCCCAGCTGGCTGCGGTCCTTGTATCCGTATATCTGTATCTGTAGCTGTATCTGTTTCCCGGCGTGTAGCTGTATCTGTCCCAGGTCCAGCAGCTGCATCCTGTTACTGTGTGTGTGTGTGTGTGTGTGTGCGGGTGTGGACCACTCAACTTCAGCCTGTCATGTTGCACGTCCTCTCGGCTGTTGCACTGCGAGATATTACCTTACGTTGCAATCAATTATAGGTAAATTTAATTATTCATAAAAAGGGTTGTTAGGGGTAACATAATTATTTATTTATATATTTAAAAAAAAATGATTTAAAAGGTTTTAAAAGCAAGAAAGCTACAGTTAAGTGTGACCAAATCTTAAAAATTAAATCTAACATGGCAACATGCACCAAAAAATGTTGGTATTCAAATGTGGCTAGAAACATGTTTAGAAACTGATGCTAGCAACAAGTCGATGTTGCACAGATTCAGATTTCATATTTTGTATCTTTATTCTTTAATAACTCTCAAGTTTAGCAACCAATTCTACTTAAATTTTGAAATCTAGTCGTATTATATATTTACCATTTTCCTACAGAACTTCAGCTGATTTACTTCATATATTCCCCGATTTTTCTCCCTTAATTTCCCATCCCCTCCCTTAGTTTTTGGTCAGTGGTCTTCCCACTGGCTCTGCATTAGTTTCCGAGAGCGACTTTCACGTGGTTAGTTCTCTGCCGCAGACAAAACTATGCACATTTAACGCTAAACGGAGGCTGTCTGCCACTGCTCCTTTCCGCCTCCAAACCAACCAACCGCCTTTCGTAAATCAGTTTTGGGCCAAAGCTTTGAAATTTATTTAAATGCCCGAAAGCTCGTAATAAAGGAGACGTAGATTTATGCGGCCTTGTGCCATATGCCAGCTGCCAAGGGCCGACTGCGGAGTGGCGACTGCCAAGTGAAGCTGAGACCCCAAGTAGGCAAAACATTTCTGGACCAGGCCTAAAGCCCATGTGTGTCTGGCACTGATTGCCACAAAACGCACACACACACACAGACAGAGTAGTGTGCATTTTCATTTGCACACTGGAAAGCTGGAAAAGCTGGAAGAGCGGGCTGCTGCCCCACTCCCCACGCACTTAGCCAAATTGCAGTCGGGGGCTTGGCTTGGCAAAAATGTCTTCGCGCAGCCGCCATCGCAAAAGCGTTAAAACCGCATTTGCAAACTAACACCCCAGCCCAGACACACATATGCAGGGCATTTTCCCCCTCCACTCGTACCACCACTGCCTTTTTGTGCGTTTTTAAAATGTAAATCCTGGAAATTTTATGCACATTGTGCACAGCGAAGGACAGAGGTGGACCGGCGGACCGGCGGACCGGCGGACCGGCGGAGCGGCGAAGCTGCCTGGCCATGGCTTATATAAAATTTTGTAAAATTGCATTTACACCACAAACACATTTGCATTTGAAATGCGCCTTCCTCTTATCCTTGCTACTGCTTGTTCTTGTTGTTCCTGGCTGGTTGCTGGTATTACAAGTACAAGAGTCCCGATTTCAGGATACGCCAGCGGACAGCGGAAGTGTCCAGGGCTCAGAAGGAGCACAGTGGGTGTTGAAAATGTAGAGGTTTTCTTTAAGGAAAATATTATGGAATATTTAATACAAATAAAACGAAACTATAGAGTATTTTTAAAGATTTCTAGAAGGATTTACCTAACCTTAAAGATATATAAAAGCTAATAGAAAATGCTTAAACAGATAGAGAGAGTGTATAATAATAATTTATAATTTCCCTAAATAATATAGTGAACTTTTCGACTCTTAATTAAGTTAATTTAATTAATTTAATAAGCTTTAAACATTAAACTAAATCCCCTTCTCTTGTGTAAATATTCCCACTTGAATGTATTAGAGTTTCCTCACTTTTAATTTGGAAAATGGGCAAATGAAAGCTTGGCTCTCGAGCCAAGTGTAACTTTGCTTCACAAATGTTTACACTGAGTTTGAGTTTTAAAGTCCAACACATGCATCTGGCAAATAAAATACATTTTACAAATGCGAGTGTTCCACCGTTCGGCTGCTGGAGGGGAGTATCTTGCATTTGTTTAGTCTGTTGCCTGGATGCCTGGAAATCCTGTTGGGCAAATATACTTGCCGCAGCACAACATGTCAGGGACGCTACGCAGCTGGCCCACGTCCTGGCCAGGCTTTAAGACGAGGCATTAATTGAATCAGAATGTTCGTTTGCGGGTGAAATTATATTGCCGCTTTTGATGTAGCGAATGGGGCAAAATCGTATCCTTTGACACTCCGGCAAAGGCAAAGGCTCAGGCTAAGGCAAACGCCAAAAGGAAACGAGCTTAGCAACCGAGAAGGACTAAGAGAACAGTGATTACAGCTTAGGACGCAATTTAATTATAAATAGCGCCAATTAATCAGGGCTTTCTGCCTTGAGCCCCGGCCGAGGCCCCTCCACCCCTCCATCCCTCCTCCCACCGATGACAATGGCCATTGTCCGCACCTATTCCCGTCCTATTTCCCCGGGGCAGTTATCCTGATTTGCAGCCATTGTGAGGTGGCCACGCCCAGCGTTTTGCATAACTTAAGCTCTCTGCCAACGGGTTGTTCTTCTCCGTCTTCGTCGTCCGGTTTCTTGTCCTGCACTGCTCCCCCTTCTCCCCTGCCCCCTTTCGTATCCTTGTAGTTCCTGCGTTAATTTGATTTAAGCATTTATGGCATGCGGTCGCTGTTCGCCTCCCCGCTCGGCGAGCGGCGAGCGGCTTCTTCCGGCAGCTGTCATCGCGTCAGGGTCAGAGATTTTCCTAGGTTTTTTTTGGGAGTGGCACTTTAACGCTTTCGCGGAGCAGGACTTGGCCAAGAGCTATGGCCTTCAGAAGTCCTTAACGAGGGGGGTCGCGGCGAAAGAAATCCTAGCTCAAGCTGTCAAAAATTGCAGAAATTCTTAAAGTAAAATGAAAAGGCTGAAGTGGCAGGACATTTAAAATATTATTTCTGCCGAGAACATCTCCAGACAAAAATTACTTTGAAAACTAAAATTAAAATCCCTAAAACTTGCCATAAATAATTTCCAGGAAAGTACCTTGCAATTGATTCTCCGTCGAGCTTAAGTTCTCTCATCTTCCTGAAATTTCGACACCTCCTTGTTATGCATTTAACCCGAAATATAGCCGGCATACAAAATACCCAAAAAACCGCTGTCAACTCTTTCGAAGAGAACGACTGCAAAAAAGGCTAACATTTCGGGAGCAAGGAAACATCAAACGACCTTCGCACATATTTCATCCTTCCAAATTGTGACAGCGAGGGCGGCGGCGACGGGTTGGAGGTTTCCCAACCGCCAATATTATGCGGAAACTTTCTCGTTTCCCGTTTTTTGTTTCGCTTTTTTTCGGGGCTGCGCCTATGCGGTTACCACCTTGCGTCGCGTAAAACGCATAAATTTTATTCAATTTCTGTCATTTTACGAAATGTATAAACACATCACGCTGCGCTGCTGCCACGCCCCGCACACCCATCGCCCTGCGGCACAACCGCACACCTGAGCCGAGCATCGAACCAAAACCAGACTCGAACCTCGAAAACCAAACCAAGCCAGAGACCAGGCCAAACCAAACCAAACCAAACCCGAACAGAACAGCGAACAGGACGCGCCCTGCCTGCATTGTACATTTGCGGTTCTGTGGGATTTTTCGGGGCTTTGGCAAACAGTTGGGGTCGAAATAACAGCTAATAAAAATTAGTTCAAAGGGTTAGGAGTTTTGAAACTATTAAAAAGGGTGTTTAAAAGTAGGCTATGCTATTTTTGGGGCCCAAATGCAGAGTAAACTTGTTATTTTTAAAGGTTTGAGCATATAAATTCTTTAAAAACCTTACAGAAATCTACTTTTAAGTAATCTTTTCCCTAATTTTAAATAAACAAGACACCTAGTAAGGTATTCACCTTAAAAAACCTATTTTAAATCCCACTAATATTAAGTGGCTTAGGCACAAAAACGAAAAAAACCTTTTTCAAAGACCTTGGGAACAAAAGCATCTGTACTTCATGCCGAGTGTTATTTTTATGACCTTCACTGTACTTACCATACATGCACGTACGTATACGTATTACGTATACATATGTGTGAGCATTTAACCTGAGCGGCGTTACGTATACGCCGCGTGTGCCGCATGGCCAGAAAGCACGCGCCCCAAAAATATTATTTTCATTTTTCTGCCACTCGAGCAGCGGAAAAGTATTTTGCGCTTAAAGAAGCGCCCAGGAAACGACGAGCGGATGTGGCCCAAGGAATGCAAATAAAGCAAGGAGTAAAAAACACACACGCAGAGAAAACTGCGAGAAACAGAGAGCGCCTTGAGCTGGGGCACAAAGGCATAAGACGCTCGCTCGCTGACTGCCTGTCGAAGCCACAGGATAAGAAGGAGGAGGAGCAGGAGAAGATGAGACGCAGAGGCCAGCGGCAGGAAGCCGGGGCTAAGTAAATTTTCAAAACATTTTGCTCGTCGTTGCGCTTTTGTCGCATTAGCGTACGTGATAACGTCATGGAACAAGGGCCCCCACAATAGCGAAGGAGAAAAAAAAACACAGCGGCAGCAGCAGCTAAGCTAACCCATATGTATGCCAAGATCCAGAACCAAAACAGGGTCATATGTAACCTATACTGGAGGAGAAAATATATTTAACAAAATAAAATAATAGCTAAAGTTCTCTAAGGTTTATATTATAATATTTGTAAATGATAATAGAGAATCCTATTTAGATTTTAAAAAAAATATTTTCATTAGGAACCTATTCAAACAGTTTGAATTTTCAGGTTTCTGTTGGTTCCTATTTCATGATATATTAAATAATATTAATATATGATATTTCAATTTCTTTTGAAAATAATTAACATTTATTTCCTCTTAAAGCATACTTTAAAATCTCTTTAATTTGTAAAACATTCTATTGAAGTGAGAAAGCCATATTAAGCCATAATATTCCTATTATAAAAACTATATATTCTAAAAATAATTTAAAGTAAAGAATTCTTCTGACAAATTAAATATTTTCAAAATATACCACCGATCCTTTCAAGATTTTCCCCGTGTGCCTGTGTTTTGCATCTGCTTATTTTGCAGACTCTGCTCTATTTTTCTTCCCTGACTTCCCCCGCTCTCACTGCTTGCATATTGAATTTATTTTTGTAGTCGCTGAGAAACGCCTTCGTAAATACGAAGAATGAGAAAAAAAAAACACACACACACAGTGAGGAGTCGAGTCGAGAAATCCCGATATTATCGACACAAACATAAACTTCAGCTCCAGCCAAAGTTTTAAAGTTCTTGGGGCGCAAAAAGAAAAAAAAAAAACTAAAAGAGGAAGCATTTTTCGATTGCTGCGAGTGAAGCTAAAACGCTGCACAAATTTCAGCGAAAATTCAGTGAAATTTCACCATAATTGATGGCTTTGGTTAAGCTGAAAACCCATCGATGCCCCACTTTGAGCCACTTGACTGAAGCATTAGAAGAAAGTTTCCACAGCAAGGCAGGGATATATATATTTGTATATATAGTGCTTCGGGTGGTGTACAGTCGACGTTCCGCCACAAATCAATGTAAATGGCATGCATACATTACTCATACGCAGTGTGGGACTGTGGCGGGCGGGCAAGAAGCGGCGAAGGATCCAGCAAAACTTGCAGCTAATGATGCTTCAATTGCTGCTTCTTATGAGTTGCAAAACGTTGAATGAATGAGCGCCATTGCATTGACTGCGAATGTGTGTGTGTGTGGGAACGGATCCCCAGGACCCCTTCGAGTGCAGTGCAGTGCAGGAGCTGATGGGTGAGGATGATGACGACATTGCTGATAATGATGCATGCGGCAAATCAATTTTGTTGTATTATGCCAAAAGTGTGCACAAGTGCAGGGAGGAGGAAAATGGGGGGAAAAGCCGGGTGAGGGAAACCCAGCAACATTAGCACTAAAGTTCCACCCAGACGCTCAGCTTTTATGTTGTGCCCTCTGCTACTCCCCCTCTTTTTTTTGTGTGTATTTTTTGTTTGGTTTGCTGGCGGGTTTTCTTTTCTATTTTTATTTTTCCTCCGGTTGTCACGCCCCCGCCGCCGCCGCCGCTGCAATGCCATTTTTGTGTCGTAATACTTTAGGGGCATGTGGCATTCGGCTACATCCCCGAGGTCCTTAAGCGACGCCTCCCTTCAAGGAGCTGGCTGCTGGCTGCTCCATTGGATGTGTAACAAATGTTGCACTATAGTTTTTCCCCTCTGCCAGGGAATTAATTACCCCGGCTTAGAGTATAAAAGAAAAACATATAGCGATGTTGAGGGAACTTTTATTGATTCCTAAGTCCTGGCCAATAATAAATAACATTGCTCAGTTCTTTTGAATTTTATGGGAATTTAATAGGGAGTGTCATATAAATATAAATTTAATAGTATTTAAGTATTCCTAAAATAGGAATTATAAAGCTGATATTCCTAAGGTTTTTGTATATTTTTTAAGTGTAAAAAATAATGAAAAAATTAAGTAAAAATAAGCAAAAATTGTACCTTGCTAGAAAATGCATTTTGACTCGTAAAAAACCCTCCCTTGATTGCCTCAAATTCACAGAAAAAGCAAAAATAATAATCTTTTTGTTTACGCATTGCAATAATTGCGCTCGTAATTTTCACAATTAATATTGCATCGTTGCCGTTTCAAACACAAGCAATTTTTCCTTACTAACCAAACAATTCAATCGTAATTAAATCAAGTTATCAGCCACAAATTTCATATTAAAAATGTTGTTATTTCTGCAAAAAGGAAAACAAACGCAGAAATGTATATTGACAAAACGAACGAGAAAAAAGTGCAAAAAAACAAATTGATTAACCTTTCGCCTAAGAGCGGGGAAAATATGCAAAAAACGCACACATACAAGATGACCCTAAAACGATTTTATAATCGAAAATCAAACACAACGGGAAAGAGATGGTCGGTTGGCTTCTTCTTCGATTTTTTTTTGTTTGTGCCAAACTGTTACAACATTTTCATTTTAATCTTATTAAAATGTTACACGCTCCCTTGCCACTCCATCACTCGCTGGCCGGCTCTCTCTCTTTTTTCTGGGCACAATTTGGTATTGAAATAAGTTTTTAAATTAATTTTTTGTTAGCTAAAGTTGGCCAAACTGAGCTGAATTGGACGCTGCCGCCGAGGCTGCCGCTGCCGCTGCTGCTTCCTCGCCTTTCTGGCCAAGGAAATGGGCGTGTGAATGGACCAATTGTGTTCCATATTGATTGAATTGAGGGGACAGGGCAGGGCGGCCTCTCTCTCTCTTTCTCTCTCTGTGTGTATAAACAGCAATTGTTAGCTATTTGTTGCTGCAAAATTGAAAAACTTTGGCCTGCCTGCCCGCCTGCCTTCCGCCTGCCTGCCACTGATTGACAGAAACGTTACAAAACGCGACAAGGAAAAAAATTTATGCAATTAAAATATAATTGTTGCCCGGGACTCCATTTAACAGGCTTCTCTCTGGCAGCAAAAACGAATGAAGTATCTTACGGAAATTCCCAATGCCACAATTGCGTGTTTATTTATGAAAAAACACGCTGGTAATGCGCCCCCAGTGCAACGCCATAATACCCCGAAAATTTGCCAGGGAAAACCCAGCCATTTTTACCCTATTTTCCCTTTTTTTTTTACGCCCTCCTGCAGCTTGTCTGTTTGAATTCCGTGTGCATTTCATTTGCCACATTGTTGAAGCGCTTTTAACTGAGAAGTTTCAGCGGCAGCAACTCCCCACAACTGTGCTCCCTTTTCTGTATTTTTTTGTTGCTTTTTTTTGGCGCATAAATCCCATAAACAACGTTCTCTGATTTTTCGCATATGATATTTGTGATTTCCGTAGATGTAGATGGATAGCCAATGCAGTGGGTTTTTCCAGGAAATAAAAGGAAATACTAAATAAAACAAGAGAGAGGAAGTTCCAGTAAAAACTAGTCAAGCTAAAAATAAACAGGGAACCAAATGCAAAGTTTAGCTAGCTCGAAAATAAATATAACAAAAGGTTATTCAATGGAAAATTTAAAACAAGTAAACACAATTTAATAAAAATACACAGCAATTGTGAAGAAGTTTAATATTTTCTTATACGTGAATAGATATATAATATAATCTTAAGACTCAACGAGTTAATCACTTGTTTTTTGCATTTCTAAGTTTTTAAGACTTATATAAATTACATATACTATATTTTATATTCCTATTTCAAAAGAAAAACCTTAGAAAATACGTTAATAAATTTTTTAGATAGCTATTCCCATAATATATTATTATTCCAAAGCCAAATCCCATTACTCCATCCGTTGATGAGTAATAAAAATCAGAATACAAAGGAGACTGAGACTGTGACTGAGTTATTACATAGCCATTCTTTTTTGGCCATTTTTTCTGGCCATGATTTGTTATGATTTCTGATCCTGAGCGGTTTGATTGCGCGACTCCCGACTGGCAACAATGCAATGCGCGTTTTATGCTGCCATTAAAATATATCCCCCTCCGACTGCATCTTTTGGATTTTTTCCTGGAGCAAAGTAATTTAGAGTCCTCGACATGTCAGTTCCCCACCCCCAACCCACACACACACACACACACACACGCACACACACAGTAAGTTAGTTTCATGTAATCCTGGAGCTCATTGCTTATATCTCTCTGGCCATTTGCCATTTTTATTTCACTTGCCTCGGCTACATTTTTCAATTTACTTGGGGACAAGCCGGAGAGACTCAAGGATCTAGAACCCCAAAAAAAAAAGAAAACGTTGGGAAAACCCAGGCAGGCGGCAAAACTTCCGAGCTCGCTTCGACGTAAATTTACACATTTTTCTGCCACATTAAGCGGCCCAAGAAGCCGAATTGGGTTGAGTTGGGTCGTGTATTCCCCAAAGTGCAATAAACATGCGCTCTACAGTCGCACACATTCGCATATGGACACTTGCCATGGCCTACTTGGGTTCCGAAAAAAGACCAAAAGGCTGGCCTAAATTTAAGCTGCGAGATGTTTTCGTAAGCCACCTGAGCATTCTTTGAAATATAGACATATTGATCACATATTATATCCACCGAAGGCTCAAGTATTTTCTACAACAGGAGGGCTGTGGAAATTTTACCTAAGTGTTGTGTAAATAGAATTAAAATTCAGTGAAACAAGCTGATGGTTCTATGAATTTTTGATATTCATAAATGGAATATTTATTTATATTTCAGACTAAACTTATTCGAAGAAAGGAAATACTTAGAGTTGAGATATTTTTGAATACATAAATTTATAAGCTTTACCAAAGCTTAACTTATTATTTTCTGTGGAAACCTTTTATTTTCAGAGACGGAAATCTTTGAAAATGAATTTAAACTATTTATTTAAAGAGAGAAAACTTTAAAAGGAAATGAAATTGAAATATCCTGGTCTCAGCGAAAGTTTTTCTATTTATTCTAGCCTCTCCCCATATATATAAGTTTATAAATATATATATATAGAAAGCCTTGGTCTTGTTAAACACTCGACGGTTAAGGGCTGCACAAATATTTATTGTGTCATTGATTTTGCCGCAAAAGCCGTCGTCGACGGCTCGAGCTCATTCGATTTTCTTTCGGGGTCCGTCGTGGCCTTTCCATTTTCCCCGTTTCCCTTTTCCTTTTTCCTGTATTTATCCAGAGAGAGTGAGCACTGCAGCTGGAAAAGTGGCGGGACAAATATTAAATAGCAAACCCGACTGCTCGGGTTTCCAAGGAGCAGCATAAAAAAAGGGACTTTGCCAGCTGATTGGATGTGAAATTAAATTTCACACAAAAAAGCTATTAAATTGTACATAAACACACTCTAATTGGGATTAGTTGGGGAATATTTATTAAGGCATTAGAATAATATGTGGACTTGATCTTTTGAATAATGGCTTTTGGATATTTTGGGGCAAAAATTAATTGCTGAACTGATTTCTCTGCGAATTTATTGCCTTTTCAAGCGGGAATAATATTTTACGGAATATAAAAAAGAAAAATCACAGTCTTAATTAAAGGATATTTGTTAATTCCGTGTTGTAATGGCATAAATCCCAATTAAATGTGTTTCAAGCGAAGGAAATATATTAAAAACTAATTAAAATAAATTGCTGACTTGATTAAGTTACATTTTTTACACACTAGCACTAAATAATTTGATTTAACTTGGCTCTTGGCTCGTTAATTAATTAAAATTTGCATTCTTCCCTCTTCTCTCTTTGCAGGTAAGTCAGACGCGTGATGCAATTTATGTCCGTGTTTGCCCAGGTGTGCCTCAATGTGTGTGTGCATCGTGTGTGTATTGGCCAATAATTTGCGTATGACTTGTCAGTGGTTTAATTAAAATGAACTGCAGCATAAAGTGTGTGTGCACACACGTGGACGTGCGGGCCAATGGTGTGTAAATAAAACTAATCCCGAGTTGAGCGACCGCATAAATCAGCCGCAGAATCGAATGCGAAAAACACCGATCCAGTCGGGCGAATGTAATTATAAATCATCGGGTGCTCAGCCGCACACAAATGCAATATAAAAAGGAGGTAGCTGCAGGCCTAATTGGCTTTTGCTTTCGCTTTTGTGTGAGTGACTGAGTGAGTGAGAATATCCACACACAATATGCATCAATAATTCATAAAATTAAATAGCTTCTTTGGGGGGCAAGGGCGCTTGATAGACTCAACTCCTCTGACAGGTTCATATCATGTCACTCAGTTGGCCCCCCGTTCTGCACTTGTCACCCATAAAAACCAGACACATATGTATCTATACACAGACACACACAGGACACTGGCAGACCCACTCACGGCTCGGCAGCTCGTCAGGGGCTGACAACATAATAATAATAAATTAAAATATTAGCGCTTAATTAAAATTATCAATTCCCCCAAACCCAGATGCGATTTGTCACCAAATTTGAAAGTCCCATCAGCGGCAAATCCCCTCTCTATGCGCGAACTCCTTCCATTTTCCCTAGCTCATTGATACACTGTCGAAACAATTACAGAAAAATTAAATAATAACTACAGGAATAACTTCAAGTAGTGAAGGACTCTCTAGAACTATTAAAAAGGTTTAAATCTCTTTAGTAGGTGCCTAAAAGTATGCTAAATAAAATTGGCTATTAAATTGCAGAAATTCAAAAACTCATAGCATACTTTTGAGCATATTTTCAAGTCGTTTAACATTTATTGAATGCAGAAAAAGACTAATCACCCCATGATCAGAAGAGTGTTATTTCAGCACCCCAATATATTTAATATTATCTAGATGAGCACTCTATTTTTCGCTCACTGTACACATACACACACACACACTCATAACTCACTCACCACCTTCTGGCAAACATTTTCGTGTTTTTTGCGGCCAGGCTTAAAAATAATACATATTTTTCAACTAAATCCATATTTATTTAATGGCATTCGGAGGCCCCAAACAATGCAATTAATTAAGTGCGGGGCTTTATTGTTTATTTAACGCTTCGGCTTCGCGGCTAGCCCCACGGCCTTGTCTCCTATGGGATTTTGTCCCAATCATGACAGCGGCTTTTTAGCCATGACATAATATTTAAACAATTCCATTTAATTTCGTCCCCTGAAAAAAGGGCATTTTATTAAATATGAAAGTGAGAGGCCAGCGAGCATTGTTTGTGAAGGCATAACATTATTTAAGGGTTGAGTTTTTTAATTAAAGAATAAGTATTTAACCGCGTTTCTTTTTAAGAAATATTTTTAGAAAGCACTAGGTCTTGAAAATATATTAAATAAAATGAACAAAAATATTGGAAATATTGGATAAAAATATTTAAAACTATTGAATAGATTTTCATGGGAGAATATTAACTAAAGTTATCTCTATAGAGATAATACTGATCTTTGGTAACTTTTTAAACAGTTTCCTTATTAATTAATGTAATCAGTTTGTTAATCTAAAATTGAATGACCAAAAGAAAGCGGTTGATATGAAAACTATGGCACAGAACCACTTAAAGTTTTCTTTAAAATGTATATACTCATTCGGAAAAAGAACAGAGAGAAACGTTTACAAAGAAAATGATTTGTTCTTAGAATTTTCTCCTTCAACTGCAATATTCTAATTTGATAAAATCAATTTGGGAG
>JAEIIU010050105.1:0-26691 GCA_018874675.1 Drosophila baimaii
AAGAAACAAATTATCTGCAAGGGTATATAAACTTCGGCTACGCCCGAAGTTAGCTTTTCTTACTTGTTTTTAATTTAATTCTTTATTTATTTAACTTTAATTAAAGCCAAATGCCATAAGAAACCCTTTCGATTTTGATTACTTTATTTTATATTTCAAATTTTTCTAATTTCTCTTAATCAATCCCCTTCGATTTTTCTCCCAGTGCACGGCTAGAGAAGAGTAGGGTGGACCGTGTACTTGGACATGTTTTTTTGGGAATGGGCGCTGCTGCCCCACTTGGGACACTGCGACCCCCGGGACTTACCGGTCATGTGGGTGGGGCTGTGGTTGTGCGACGGCAGCCGGCCCAGCGTGTGGGTGCCCATGGCGCGCATATTTTGCTGGATGTGGGCGTGGGCCATCATCTCGTGCTGCTGCCGCTTGCTGGGATGCTGCAGCGTGTGCGAGCCGCTGATGACCGGCGGGCTGAAGTGCCTGCAATCAGGATGCCCGGCGGCATCCGAGAACAAGAACCAAAAACAACAAAACAACAACAAAACAAAGAAAGGCAACGAGAGAGAGCAGAGAGAAAGAAAGAAAGAAAAAGAGAGAGAGAGCGAGAGAATGGAGGCGGGAATCGGGCGGGACGGGTCACACGGTGGGGATCTTCAAAAACATACCCATTGTGGTTGCGGGGCAACGTCCTGGCTGCATTCATCATCTGCTGGTGGTTCTGCGGTGCCGGATGCGATATGTACGAGGGCTCGTCCACCTGGGCGTAGTCGTTCCGCTTCCGTATATAGATCCAGGTGTGCGAATCCACCCACACCATAATGGTCAGCAGTATGGCGGCTATGAAGCTGGCTATCAGCATCAGGACCAGGCCCAGCAAGCCACCCTCGCACAGGCCTCGGGCGGCGGCCAGGAAGTTGTGATGCACCGCCTTGCAGTCCACGAGGGCCGTCAACTGGGTCAGCAGCCGCTCGCTGCTATTCAAATCCGCATTCACCGCCCCCAACTTGGGCTGCAGCCCGGAGGACTTGAACAGCACCAGCGAGATCTTCATCACGGTCGCCATGGCGCTGCGCGCGTTGTTCAGCGAATTCTGCGATTCCCTCAGGCGCTGGGTAAAGGGATTCGTGTGACCCGGCTCGCATTGGGTGTAGTGCAGCAAGACGTTCGTGGGCAGGTCCCTAGGGGCGGTGGACACTAGGAAGTCGGCGGGCGAGATGCACAGATCGCCGACGGCCACCGAGGAGGACAGATACAAGCCGGACATCAGCCAGGAACCAGTCACGGCCAGCAGGCCGCAGACGCTGAACAGGATGAGGGCGCATCGTGAGTGCCGAGCCACGCCCACCAGGAGAACGGCGCATAGGACAAGGAGGAGCGCCAAGGTGGCCACCGTGCCAGGCCAGCGGATCAGCTCCCATTGGTCGCCGCGCTGCAAGAAGAGTTAATACCAGAAAATGAGGGATATTTCCGAAAATAAAAATATATAGCTAAGATAAGGTAATCTTTATGGTTATTCCCAAAAGACGAAACCCCGACTTGAGTTGGTCCAAATGCTTACCGTCAGAAAGTGCGTCATGGAGATGCCCATCAGGGGTCGTCGGATATCGCTGGCCGCATTGGTGGCCAGGGTAACATTACCCTGGACAATGTTAAGCGAGACAAAGAGCTTGGAGAGTGCCGTCTGATTGGATACCGGTTGATCGAAGATATCCGCCAGCTCCACCAGCTGCGGCCGTATGCGATTCGTTAGGGTGTTCTCCAGTATGTGCGTTTGATTCCTTATGGTGGTCACCAGATTGTCCACCTTCCTGCCCGCCGTCAGTACCTCCAGCAGTCCATTGTGCAGATCATCATTGCCATACAATCCCAATCCGATGGCCGCGCAGCACATCACGGTGACTATGGAGAGGGCCACCTTGAGGCTGGTGATCGAGTGGGCTGGCCGCGGTTTCCGGTCGCAGCAGCGGGTCATTAGATAGAAGAGCAGTCCCAGCAGCGAGACAATGAGCAGGGCGGCCGGAACCGAACCCAAAATGCCCAAACTCTGTGGGGGAGGAGAAATCGAGGGTTAAATTTTAAATAAATCAATTGGAATTATAAGGGTTCTCCTTAAGTACTAACATCCTTTTAACGTGCAATAGATTTTCTTTATAATTTTTTGAAGAGTACTTCTTCTTTCGGTAATCTAAATCAGTGATGCCCAAAGCCCTGACTCGCGGGTTAGGAAATTTCTCTGATTGAGCTTCTTTTTTACTGTATGCACAGAATGTAAACAATGCAGAGAAAGCGATCATATTGTATATTTTTTAATAAATAAAGTCCCTAATAGAGTTAAATGGGTTTTTTTAAAATTATAATTAGTTTTTATAGAATATTTTTTATAAATGTTTGCTATTTTTTTCGCATATCTAGCCACTTTGTTATATTTATTACTCACAAAATTTACAAATAACAATTCTTTAAAGTTTTTTATTTAATTATAATTAGTTTAAATGGAATATTTGTAAAAAAAAAGGTTGCTTTTTTCCCTCATATCTAGCCACTTTGTTATATTACCTACTCACACAATTTACAAATTACAGTTCTTTAAATTGCCTGGTCACCACTGATTAACTTTAGATTACTTTATAATATTTCTTTTTATACTATTTATTATATTAATAATCTATATAACTATAATAGTTATATTTGATAATATCAGCAATAAACAAAGTTATCTCAATAAGCTGAAGGACACACTTTATAAAGGTATACATATACAATTAGATAACCCATAAATTTAACAAAAAGATTGTAATTAATTAATAATTAAAATCAATTAAGATATCAATTAAAATATAAATTATATGAATATATTCTAAATACAATAAAAGAGAAAGAGACCACTTACCTCCAGATAGATCTCATCGTTGGGCCGGAACGTGCTATTGATCTTGTGGAACGTGATATTGTAGTGGGGCAGGGCATGGAGTAGCTTCGCTATCACCGGCACCTTGTACTGGTCCGTGAACTCGTGATAGTCGCCCATCCTCTCCTAGTTGCTTCGTTGTCCGTCGTCTGTCCTCTGGATTATGTGTGAGTGTGTGTCCTGGACTTTCTATTCCTTTGTTGTTCCTTGAGGATTTTCCTTCCCTCGCCACAGCTGCGTCTTCCTGCTACGTGCTCACGGGCCTAAGTTTCCTAAGCTCTTGACACCAAATCTAAATTGCTGTGCACTGCGTGAGTAAGGGTTAAAGGAATGAGGGGGAAGAAACGGATATTAATCATCTGCGAAAGTACACGTTTTTTTAATTAAATTGTATTTTCTCAGCTTAAAAAGTCCCTGGCTCTGCGGTATATTTTGAAATTAGATTAAAATTACTATCATGCTTTCATTATGCTGGGTAATAGTTAAGACTAGATTTAAAAACCATTCTTCTTGAAAAGGATTTTTAATTTATTTATATTTTAATTCAGAAAAAGACACAAATAGATACTGAAGAGACCAAAATAATACCATTAAAACCTAAATGAATACTAAATTTAAGCTCCCTTCCCTTTCCATGTAGTAGTACTTCGATATGCACTCCAGAATTCATTGATTACCGCGTAACTGGCCCTAGTAAGACCCCAAAAAATATGCAAAAGTATGCATTCCCCCCNCCCCAGCATCCTTTTTAATTTTTCTTTGGCGATCAGCGATTTTAACCCCACTTTCTCACGCACACACTCCAAATAACGGTCCTGCATATATGTATACACACACACACATGCACGCACACACACAAACAGAAAGACGTATATACATATGTGGGTGTGCATGCGTGGGCATGGCCTTAATTGCTCAATAAGTAGGTTGTACCCACTTCTAGGCACTATTTAATTGACGAATATTTACGGGCCGCTGGTAATTGCATTGCATATTTGTATTGCCTTGCCGCCTGCAGCCGGCACTGCTGCAATTTATGAACTTAAAACTTATGGTGGCTTGGGCGTTTTTCGTTTTCGCTTTTTGGGGTTTTGATTTTATATTATAAGATTGACGGATGCTGCCCAGCGCAATAGAAATTTTGTTCACTTGTCTTCCTCTTCTTGCTTCGTCCAGTGCAACAACAAGGAGAGAGAGAGAGAGTAACGGTAACGGTAACTGTTAAGCTCGCGCTCTCACGCTCATGCGCGCGCGCTCTCTCTCCCTCGCGCGCTCTAGCTGTTAGTGCGTTTGTATATCTATTGATTAAAAGTTCGCTCTGCTGCGCCCACTTTCCGCCCTCCGCCTGCCCCCCTTTGGTGTTACCACCTTTTACCCAACACAAGGAGTCAGCCAAACACCCACCCACCCACCACCCAGAATCGCTGTCTCTTTCGCACACACACACACACACATACACCAAACTGCAGCATTTTGTACTACTACAAATGCAACAATAATACCCACACACGCTCGCACAGAATAACGGCATAAATTAAATTCGCCAACTCTTTGGCACAAATTTTTAGTGACGAACGCCAACAAAAACACTCCCTTTTTTCGGGTACACACAATTTTTGCCGAACAAACAAAAGCTGGTCGTCTTCTGGCACTTTAAAAGTCCCCTATTGCGATTATTCGAAATTATTACTTTTTGCATCACCACTCTTCAGTTGATAAACTTTGACCTCATCACCACATTCATCTGATTTAGTTTTCGCATCTCATTTGATTTTTGTTTCCTTTGTTTGTTTTTGTTGATTTTATTTGGGGTTTTTGGCTGAGCTTAATTTATTGTTTTTGCAATTTTATGTAGTAAAGAAGGCAATACAACACACGAACAAGGACCTTCACATTCCGAAGACTGGGCAAAGTATGAAAATTCGGTGTCGTTCGATTTGGTCACACCCTCTGGATTATGCACACACACGATGTTGATGTACGTCCCGTCGTTCTCGCAGGACGAAAAGCCGAACAACCCGAACAACACACGAACCCTGACAGTGTGACCATCATGCAGGATAATAAATATTATAAAAAAAAACCCAAGCAAAAATTAGGTAATATTGAACATACCAAGGTTGAATTTATAAATATCAAAATAATATAGTTATTTAAATAAAACTTTCGTCAAGCCATGAAAAGTTGTTGTTATGCTTTTTGAATGTATTGAATACCCTGTATGTATGCAACAAGTAAATCTATTGAAACAATTAAATGTATTTTTGTCACCAGTAGATTCCAATACGCTCCACACAGGGAATATGCTGCATCTGTCCAAGATGCGGAATTGGAAGATGCAACAAAGTAGAAACAGGGCCTAAATCTATTCAGGGAGTGAAGCTTAGAATACACGTCTGAAAAATTACGTAAAAAATTACATAACATAAAATTAAAACTAAAAAAACACTGTATATAATATATAACAAAAATGTGCGCCAATTTTCAACCCCCGATATTTGAAGGCTGCCGAAAATGTTGCCGTTAAAATTCAACAATTTATTACTGTGCTGAATATTGTATTTAAGTAAGTTTATTAATAGTCAATTATTTGATGGCCCCGAAATTCCTTGGGTTTTTGCGGATTTAAATAATATCCATACAAACATATAAACAAAATTTATTTATTTAAGGCGTTTTGGACACTTTGTTTCTTTAATTGGAGATTTTTACAGATTAATGAGTTTAACGAAAGTCTCGCACAATGACAATGGAATAAAGTTTTAATTAACAAAAAGTATTAAAAATAAATTTTTTATGCAATTAAAAAACTAAACTACTAAACAAAAAATGAATACCAAAACTCTGTCTATAATATACTGAAAAAGTCAATAGGTAAAAAATGTACATATAGAAATAACAATTTTATTATTCATTTAATTCGGAATTATATTTTAAGGTCCGGTTTCTAAAAGTGTTGTATTTTGAAATTCTAAAATTTATCCAAATTCTGACTGTGTTTCATTATTTCCTCCATTATTTTGGTAGTTTTCTGTTTATCGATATGCGATTGTGTACAACGGCAAATTTGTATTTTCGAAATCGAAATTGTAGGCACTTTTGTACGGATTTTATTTTAAAATAACAAATAACAGCGGACTTTTAGGTCTATTAACCATCAGTAAATCAATAATTTACTTTTTTTTTAATAATTCTCTTCTAAGCCCACCTTAATTTTGTTTACTTTTATTATTCAAATGTTGAAACCGCGGTAAAAATGTCATTGATCCCATCGGAACTTAAATAATAATTCAAAATTTGTGCAAGAATTTGATTTCCCGCCAAATAAAAACAAACTGCTGTTATCGCCTAATGGAGACGGGATTAACTGGCTTAAGCACTACATTTTAATGGATATATATTATTAGAAAATATTATAATAAATATATAATAATAATATAATATTGGAGACCTTTTAAATTATTAATAAATTGATTAAATATTATTTTTAGAGCGGAGCAAGAGTCTCCAGCCCTGGAAATGCACACCTGGATGTAGGATGGTCGTGGCTAAAATATTGTTTACCACTTAAAACATAAAAATAATATTATCAAACATACATCTGTCAATGGCAAAGTTGCAGCATAAAAAATAATTTAATTTGCGACAAATATTTAAACGGAACCAACCATTTTTATTAACAAATTGAGTTAATTTGAATTTACGCCTTACCCTTAATTAGCGACGCCAGTGTGCCACTCGTGCTTTCCAACACTGTTAAGCGGCTAGAGTGACCAGAGCACCGTACCCCATACCAAGGCCCGCTGAAATCTCAACGCGTTTGTATGGATGAGTGGCGGACGGTCACCCCACCTGGGCCAGCCACCTATTTTTTTCGAGTGCAAAATAACAAAAAAAAAAAACGAAAAAAAAAAATAGAGTAGAAAAACAGGGCCATCCAGCTTGAGCCCAAAATATAACAATTTTATGCGGTTAGCATCAACATGAGTGTGCTGCCGTTCATACGCGGTGTGGACTTTACCAAAAATGACTTCAGCGTGAGTACCCCTTTGCCCTGGTGTGTGCGCTCCCCTCTGCGGGAAGAGCGGAAAACAGGTCACCACCGAATGTGCATTAGTCATAGGCGTAGATTCCTGGTCCTGGAATGCGTAATGGTTAACATGGCATCCTCCGCCTCCTTCTCCCCTCTCCCCCCGTCATTGCAGGAAACATTCCCCAGCAGCATGCGACAGATGTCGCGGGTGCAGTGGCTCACCCTGGACCGCACGCAGCTGGCGGAGATACCCGAGGAGCTGGGGAAGCTGCAGAAGCTGGAGCACTTGTCACTGAATCACAATCGGCTGGAGAAGATCTTTGGCGAGCTCACGGACCTCACATGCCTCCGCTCGCTGGACTTGCGCCACAATCAGCTGAAGAACAGCGGCATACCGCCCGAGCTCTTCCATCTGGAGGAGCTGACCACGCTGGATCTGTCGCACAACAAGCTAAAGGAGGTGCCCGAGGGCCTGGAGCGGGCCAAGAATCTGATAGTCCTCAATCTCAGCCACAATCACATCGAGATCATACCCACGCCCCTGTTCATCCATCTCACGGACCTGATATTCCTCGATTTGTCGCACAATCGCCTGGAGACCCTGCCGCCGCAGATGCGACGCCTGATCAACCTCAAGTCCCTGGACCTTTCGCACAATCCGCTGGAGCTCTTCCAGCTGCGCCAGCTGCCGTCGCTGCAGAGCCTGGAGGTGCTCAACATGAGCGGCACGCAGCGGACACTGCTGAACTTCCCCGCCAGCCTGGACACGCTGGCCAATCTCAGCGAACTGGATCTGTCCCACAACTCGCTGCCCAAGCTGCCCGACTGCGTGTACAATGTGGCCTCCCTGGTCCGGCTGAATCTGAGCGACAACGAGATCAGCGAGCTGAGTGCAGGCGTGGAGCTTTGGCAGCGCCTGGAGTCCCTAAATGTGTCCCGCAACCAGCTGGTGGCCCTGCCCGCGGCCCTCTGCAAGCTGCCCAAGCTGCGACGCCTGTATGTCAACGACAATAAGCTGAATTTCGAGGGCATACCCTCGGGCATTGGCAAGCTGGGCGCCCTGGAGGTCTTTGCGGCGGCCAACAATCTCCTGGAGATGGTGCCCGAGGGCCTGTGCCGCTGCGGTGCCCTCAAGCAGCTGAACCTGAGCTGCAATCGCCTGATCACACTGCCCGATGCCATCCATCTGCTGGAGGGACTCGATCAGCTGGATTTGCGCAACAATCCGGAGCTGGTGATGCCACCCAAGCCCAGCGAGGCCAGCAAGGCCACCAGCCTGGAGTTCTACAACATCGATTTCAGCCTGCAGACCCAGTTGCGGTTAGCGGGGGCCGCCGTGCCGCCCTCCATGCCCGCGACGGCCACGCCCAAGGATTCGACGGCCCGCAAAATACGCTTGCGACGCGGCGGACCCCGATCCGAGGGCGATCAGGATGCGGCCAAGGTGCTCAAGGGCATGAAGGATGTGGCCAAGGACAAGGACAACGAGGCGGGCGGCTGCCTGCCCGATGAGGCCGGCAAACCGGAGTCCCTCAAGCCCAAGCGCTGGGACGAGTCGCTGGAGAAGCCGCAGCTGGACTACTCCAAGTTCTTCGAGAAGGAGGACGGCCAGCAGCCGGGCCTGACCATCTGGGAGATCGAGAACTTCCTGCCCAACAAAATCGAGGAGGTGGTCCATGGTAAGTTCTACGAGGGCGACTGCTACATAGTCCTCAAGACCAAGTACGACGACCTGGGGCTGCTCACGTGGGAGATCTACTTCTGGATCGGCAACGAGGCCACCCTGGACAAGCGGGCCTGTGCGGCCATCCATGCCGTCAATTTGCGCAACTACCTGGGCGCCCGGTGTCGCACCATTCGCGAGGAGCAGGGCGACGAGTCCGAGGAGTTCCTGGCCCTGTTCGACACCGAGGTGATCTACATCGAGGGCGGACGCACGGCCACCGGCTTCTATACCATCGAGGAGATGATACATATCACCAGACTGTATCTGGTGCATGCCTACGGTGCCACCGTGCACCTGGAGCCTGTGGCCGCCGTCTACAGCTCGCTGGATCCGCGGCACGCCTTCGTCCTGGACCTGGGCACCCACATCTACATCTGGCTGGGCGAACGCTCGAAGAACACCCTCAACTCCAAGGCACGCCTCATGGCGGAGAAGATCAACAAGACGGAGCGGAAGAACAAGTGCGAGATTATGGTGGAGCGGCAGGGCGAGGAGAGTGTCGAGTTCTGGCAGGGACTGGACATGACGCCCGAGGAGGTGGCCGCGGCGGAGGAGCTGCAGGAGCATGTGCCCGAGGACTATCAGCCGGTGCAGCCGCGCCTCTACCAGGTGCAGCTGGGCATGGGCTACCTGGAGCTGCCGCAGGTGGAGCTGCCCGAGCAGAAGCTCTGCCACACGCTGCTCAACAGCAAGCACGTCTACATCCTGGACTGCTACACGGACCTGTTCGTGTGGTTCGGCAAGAAGTCGACGCGGCTGGTGCGCGCCGCGGCCGTCAAGCTGAGCCGGGAGCTCTTCAACATGATGGATCGGCCGGAGTGTGCCCTGGTGATGCGTGTGCCCGAGGGGAATGAGATGCAGATTTTCCGCACCAAGTTCGCCGGCTGGGATGAGGTGATGGCGGTGGATTTCACACGCACAGCAAAGTCGGTGGCCAAGACGGGCGCCAATCTCACGCAATGGGCGCGGCAGCAGGAGACACGAACGGATCTGGCCGCTCTGTTCATGCCCCGGCAGTCGGCCATGCCGCTGGCCGAGGCGGAGCAGCTGGAGGAGGAGTGGAACTACGACCTGGAGATGATGGAGGCCTTTGTGCTGGAGAATAAGAAGTTCGTGCGGCTGCCCGAGGAGGAGCTGGGTCACTTTTATACCGGCGAATGCTATGTCTTCCTCTGCCGCTACTGCATACCCATCGAGGAGCCCGAGCCGGGCCAGGAGGACGGAGCGAATGCCACGCAGGACGACAGTAAGGCCAGCAGCAATAGCAACCAGCCGGAGGATGAGATCCAGTGCGTCGTCTACTTCTGGCAGGGACGCAATGCCGGCAACATGGGCTGGCTCACCTTCACCTTTACGCTGCAAAAGAAATTCAAGGCCATGTTCGGCGAGGAGCTGGAGGTGGTGCGAATCTTCCAGCAGCAGGAGAACCTCAAGTTCATGTCGCACTT
The DNA here is from genome assembly GCA_018874675.1 of Drosophila baimaii. Classification (NCBI taxonomy): domain Eukaryota; kingdom Metazoa; phylum Arthropoda; class Insecta; order Diptera; family Drosophilidae; genus Drosophila; species Drosophila baimaii. Next base: position 10,113 of record JAEIIU010050105.1, read on the forward strand.
CAAGCGCAAGTTTGTGATCCTTACGGGAAAGCGGAAGGACAAGGCCCTCACCGCCGACGGCAAGGCGCCCGTTGAGTTCTTCCATCTGCGTTCCAACGGCGGTGCGCTGACCACGCGGCTAATCCAAATCAATCCGGATGCAGTGCATCTCAATTCGGCCTTCTGGTGAGTGACCCCCCCTTTTATGCGGCATTAATTGAGCTCAAGTAGAGTTCATCGGGCAATAATATTGGTTTATATTTTGAGGGAAAACCCGTTTTATGTAGGCAACCATCTTGGGATGACTAACTTTCTTGTCTTATCTTTTTTTGTCAATTATAAATCCCATAAATATTTGTGTTAGTATCTACTTAGTGACGATGAACACTGCGAGTGTGGTGCTCAAGGAGACTACCATATAGAGTTGTAGAATTGAGCGTGCCATATTAGGAACTAGTTAAATTTGTAATTATAATTTGTAATTTGTATTAATGTTGCTATTAATCCTTACAAAATTTAATATATTTTAAAATAGGGATACAATAACAAGCAGAAAAAATGCGGATACTTACAGACAAACTTACAAAATATCTTTGCGCAAAGCAAGTGGCGTCAAGAGAGCAAAGCCAGATGATGCACCGTTTACATTTTCAATTGATTCTGCCGGTAGCCTGCATTAAAGGCTAAGACTTATTTACTAAAATGCCGCACGCTAGACGAATTTTTTGCACATGCATTATTCTTACTGGACCCAGCTCTAGGTACAAGTTCTGTTGCCATAGAGACAGAGAGAGCGCGCTCTAGAGCCAGTCGCTCTCTTGTAGGAATACAGTGGCAGTTGAAGACTGTATGTGTGTACACGTACTCTCACGCATTCTACATCTGTTATCACAAATGCAAGCACATTCTATTTTTAGATTTTTACGCTCTCAACTTTGTGAGAACGGAGAGAGCGCGATTTTTGTCAGAAACAAAAAATATTGCTTGCATATGGCAATTCAAGTGTATGGTAGCTACTCATCTTAGTTATTCTAGCGTGTTTGCTAGCATGTAGCGAGCTTTAAAGTCCTTCCACAAAATATATTATTTTTGATAATAATAATACAAAATATTATATAAATGATAAATAGATATACAAGTAATTATCATGTAATTATATCCCTAATTTCAGCTATATACTCCATGTGCCATTTGAAACGGAGGACGACTCGCAGTCGGGCATTGTTTACGTGTGGATTGGCAGTAAATCCTGCAACGAGGAGGCGAAACTGGTCCAGGACATCGCTGAGCAGATGTTTAACTCGCCCTGGGTGAGCCTACAGGTGCGTGGTGCTTATTGACCATATCTAAATAAGTAAACATATATATATCTATATCCATATCTTATCTGGCAGATACTCAACGAAGGCGACGAGCCGGAGAACTTCTTCTGGGTGGCGCTGGGCGGCCGTAAGCCATACGACACGGACGCCACATATATGGACTATACGCGCCTCTTCCGTTGCTCCAACGAGCGGGGCTACTATACGGTGGCGGAGAAGTGCGCCGATTTCTGTCAGGATGATCTGGCCGACGATGACATCATGATCCTGGACAATGGCGAGCATGTCTTCCTGTGGATGGGGCCACGCTGCAGCGAGGTGGAGGTGAAGCTGGCCTACAAGTCCGCCCAGGTGTATATCCAGCATATGCGAATCAAGCAGCCGGAGAGGCCGCGGAAGCTATTCCTCACGATGAAGAACAAAGAATCGCGCCGGTTCACCAAGTGCTTCCATGGCTGGAGCGCCTTCAAGGTGTATTTATAATTTTAAGAAATTGAAGGACAGCCCCTCTCCGCACCCCCTCCCCTCCTCGATGTGGAAAATTTCAACAAAAGTCGCCACCTTCAAGGTGTATCTTAATTTTTTCATTTTTAAAGTGTTTCAAGTACTGCCTTTAGGGTGTCCCTTAAAAGGACTTTCTTAAATGAAAAAATGTGCATTTCGGGAGTGCCTTTTTTTTAACCTAAAAATTCCCTTTTCATGCTCTGAATTATTCCAAATTATTGGAAAACGACATAAAGTCGCCATCAAAATAATGAGATAAAGAATAGGAAATTTGGAATTTGGAAAATTTAAGACAATGCGCGCCATAAAAATGCAAATTTCTTAAAAAGGAGCCGCCCATGAGAAGTGTACATTTAATTTGAAAAAAAAAGTTTAAAGACCACCTGCAAGGTGCACATTTAATTTTAAACAATTAAAGAGCGCATCCCGGTTGTGGTTCCTGGAATGGGAATAGCTTGGTTGGGGCAGCTGCCGTGACAGAGCAGCTGCCCCACACATGACAAAAAAAAAGAGAAGAAATCGAACAGAAGCAAATAACAAAATCAAAAAACAAAAAAATCACCCATCTAGATCGCAACAAGAACATGTTTGTACTTTTATAAAATGTATTTAATTGTTTTGTATAATTATTCTAATTTTTTTTATTAGCTCACTTGCTTCCCAAAAACCCCTAAATAATTAGCTAACAACTCCAACAACGCCAAGTATTCGCCCCACTCTTTACGAGAAAACCTTATACCTTATATACATATATATATACACATATATATATATATGCATTAATATATATATATGTACACCTACAAATACGCAATATTTATATACATACATACGCTGAGCCGAGAGGATTACTCCTTGTGCTAGTCCTTTTAAAATGTTAACCTACTTAAAGCTAGCCTGTAATAAAATCGAAAGAAAAACTAAAAACTAATTGTACAAAATGCCCAATTATTTATTTTATTTTTATTAATCCACCCCAATCCCCCCCAGCCCCCCTGAATAAACATTTAGAAAAATTGGAACTCGTAAGTTCGTACATATGCGTGTTTCTTCAGGCTGATTCTGGGAAACCTAGATACTAATTTTTAAAAAAGAAAAGAACAATTTTAATAAAAACCTAAAGAAGTATGCATTTAAGTATTCAAGTTTTTTATTTTATTCGAAACAATAAAATAGAATTGGCTTGAAAACATGATAGGATTCGTGTTTGAGATTAGGAAAACGCATTTGCTTGAAAGATATTAAAGGGAAGGAATCTCTTGCGAGATAAGGAAGCCTGGTCACCTCATAGATACTTACTGGAAATTGGATGGATTCCTATACATATTGGATAAATTTACTTCATATACAGGACATGACAGGGGTGCCGCGGAAATTGCTTTGGCTTGAAAATCTATGTGTGCTCCGTCCATAAGTATATACATATAACAATATATGGTCCATAAGTATATAAGTATATATATATTTTATAAGCAACCCTATTTTCAAAACATTTAATTGATTTAATATTTAATATTAATAAACATTATAATATAATAATTTGGGTTCAGTCTCTTTTCGGCAATAGAGTAGTATATTTTCTTATTTAAACATGTTAGATTTTTAAATATTTTACCTTAGAAAAAAGAATACAAAGAATGGATTATGAATTTAGAACCTATCTTCTTTTGAGCACTTTTGGAATTCATTTTCAAAACTAACTATACTATTGATAAATTAATAATTGTAATAGATCATTTTAAAAAATCGTATGCAATATTAAATTACATAATTTGTACATTAAATAAAATTAAAATAATACATATAATTAATTATTAATTAATTCAATTTTCCCATACAAATTAGGTGTCTTTTCACCCTTTCTCTAGTGATTACACTAGCTACCTGGTAACTAACTTAGTAAAAAGTAGAGTCATGAGTTGAAGGGAGAAAGAGAACTGCTCTTTTAGGGTTTCTTGCATTTATTTTTACGCGCGCAACCGAAAGAATAAATATAAATTAATGTACATAGCTGATAATACATTTATATTCATTATTTTGATTAAAAGTATTAGAATCTATTTATGAAGATACATAGAATATGAGGTCTGTACAAATTTCCAAAGAAAAGTAAACCTTATTCACTTCTATTATTTTTACCATGGCTGTTACAATAACAGTATCATAACATTAACATTTACATAACGGTAACACTCGCAAGGCTTGCCACCCATTTTTGCTCGATATGGCCACTTGTGAAAACATTCGATTGTGGTCACGAACCATCGATGGTTCCGATGTTATCGATGGGCCACTCGATGTTTCTGCACCTCTAAACGCTTGTGTTGTTTGTTTGTATGTGTGCCTGTGTGTGTGGTGGCGTCGGTGCTTCGCTTAGAGATTTTTTTCGTGCAATTTTGCTGAATGAAAACGCGATTGGCAAACGAAAAACAGTAAACCCAGCTCCCTAAATGCTTCGCCACTGGGCGCCAGGTGGTGAGCACAACTTGGACGCCAGTTCGTTCGATTCCTGAGATTTCGCTGCCAGCTCCCGATCGCCAAGAGACGTGCGTGTGTGTTTCTTTTTTTTTTGGTTGTATTTTTTTTTTGTGCGCCACCAAAAAAAGCGGTAAAGTCGGCTTCTACCAGTTGGCGGCGCGCTTGTTTGGAGCGGAGATATGGAGCTGTTCGACATGGTCAAGGCGGCACCACCGCCGCAGGCAATCAGTGTGCCGGTGGAACGTATATCCACACCGTCGCCCATACCGCCCGATTCGCCGGATGCAATAGGTTTGTGTGCATCGCATTTTGCCCCCCAAAATAATCCGATTGCTAAAATTTGGCGTGCTTCTGCATGTCGCTCTCGCTCTCTCTCTTTCTCTCTCTCTCCCCCTCTATCTATCTCTCTTTCGCTCCCTCGCATATGCAGATGATGACCTCCCGGCGAGTGTGGAAGTAAATGATGAAGAAAACAAGGAAGACAATATTAAGAAGAAGAAAGCAAAGGACAAGGAATGCAATGACGACGACGACGAGGAGGACGACAAAGACGGTTCACCCTTCAAAATACCAGCCAGAAGCCAGATGGATTCTCCACCCTTGCTCAAGCAGAAGCCTGAGGAAGCATCGCCCTTTAAGCTACCCAAGAAGCTACAAAAGTACAAGCTCATGGAGGAAAATGTGATCTATGATGCCCAGGAGGAAAAGGAGGAGAAATTGGATGATGCAGACAACCAATTGGAAACTCAACAAGCCGCCTTCAAGAAGCCAAAAGGTCCAACAAAACGCAAACATACCGAGGAGGACACTGAGACTTCCCAGGCGGAGACGGAGACGGAGAAGTCGCGCAAGAAGAGGGCCTCCGAAGAGCTAGACGATAATGACGACTCAGATGCCTCCTCAGATGGCCATCCCAAGGCCATGCCCACCAAAACAAAGGCTCAGCAGAAGATGTTCAGCGATTTGCCCGATCAGTCCGCGTCACAGCACAGCACTACCCAGGATTGTGTTATCCGCATTATGCGCCTCTCGCAGTCAAAGATCGATGCTGCCTGCGAATCGGTGTCCAAGTCCTCGTTCGCCGATCCCAACGACTCGATCACCATGACGCGCAAGCGGGGCAGACCGCGCCTTAGCAACGAGGACAAGAAATCCAAGACAAAGCCCAGGAAACTAAAGACCTCGCCCTCGCCCAAGATCCACATTAAAGTTCCTCTGCAGTATGGGGCCAAGAAGAGAGCGCTGCAAAATCTGGCACGCGCACGCACGCCACCGCCCAGCCGGCTCAAGGCCAGGAAACCGCCCAAGGGACGACCACCGGCCAGCCCGGCGATGATCCGCCGCTATGGGGCACGCGTCTTCAATTGCGTGGTCCGGCTCAAGAAGACACTGTGGCCGCCGAGCAAAAGTCCGGTGCGGAATCCGCGTCCACTACTCACCGGGGCCCACAAGGACAGGCCCAGGAAGTCCAATCTTTCGGTGTCCTTCAGCGAGGCTGTCGAGATACTGGGCAGCAATGAGGGCGGCTCCAGGCGCTCTACTTTCGGCACAATCTCATCCAAGTCGCCGAAGCCCACGCGCTTGCAGCGTGTCGATGCCACGGGCAACGTTCTGGAGGACATAGCCCTGACCTCGAGCTTGCTGTTCTCGGAAAACGCCGCCGCTTCCTCATCTGGCGGATCCGGATCGCCGCGGGGCAAGGGCAAGCGTCGCTCCTGCAATGGATCGCCGCGTCTCAAGCGTCCGAACCAAAGAATCCCACTCTCCGGCTTGGCCAGCCTGCGCCTGGACGATGGACCGAAAAGTGATGATGATGGAGAGTACATAGGTATGTTCAAGAATAAAGTGTCTATATGTATAAGAATGTAACTATCTTTTTAATTGGATTAACTACATTTATAAATACTAAGGATTACACACAAGGGTATTACATTGCCTCAGTAATGTTCTTTGTATGCAAGGAAGTAGGCTTCCTATCTCTTTCTGCCTTGCCAGCAATGTACAAGTAAAGCAGCGAATGAACGAAGTAGCTAAAGACGCTAAAATTACAAAGAAGAGTAACGAGCATTTGAATTGCATTGCATTTGATTTGTCATATGCAAGCCATTTTTCTGTTTTTGACAAAAATTGGGTTCTCTTCGTTCTCACAAAGTTGAGAGCGTAAAAATATAAAATTAGAATCTGCTTGCATGTGTGCGTACAGATGTAGAATGCGTGAGAATAGATGTGCACACATAAAGTCGTCAACTGCAGCTGTAAACCCACAAGAGAGCTACCGGCTCTAGAGTGTGCTTCATCTGGCTCTCTGGCAAGTAAGCCTGGACTCAGCTCTGGGTCCAGCACGAAAAATGCGTGTGCGAAAAAAAATCAAATAAAGAATTTATATTCCAACAATAAACAATCAACAATCAAGAATTACAATTACAACAATCAACTATCAAGAATTTCTATTAAAAAAATCAACAATCAAGAATTACAACTGCAACGATCAAGAATCGGTAACTACAATTACAATTAAAAACTAGTAAGAAAAGCTAACTTCGGGCGAAGCCGAAGTTTATATACCCTTGCAGATAATTTGTTACAGCAATGGCAGCAATGTGAAATATTGGTCCGATTTTAATGAAATTTTTAAGGTGTAGCTGTATTTATATAATAGTTATATAAAAGTTTCATTCAAATATCTGCAAGGGTATAACAATAAAGAATTACAATTACAAATAATAAAGAATTTTGTTTCCAACAATCAACAATAAAAAATTACAATTAAAACAATCAACTATCAACTATTTCTATTCAAAAAATCAACAAACAAACCCAGCTCTGGGTCCAGCACAAAAAATGCGTGTGCAAAAAAATCATATATCGTGCGGCATCTTAGTAAACAAAGCGTCTTTGATATCACATAGGATACTTTTGCAATAAAATACTTTTTTGGCAATTTAATTGATAGATACCTTAATTTATAGATACTATATTTTCTATGGAAAACCATAAATAAATTTGTTTAGTTAAAGATTAAAAGTAATAAACCTATAACTAGTAATACTATTTCAAGCAAACAATGCTCTGGGTTAGTACAGTAACCATAATTACAGTAACAAATACCACACATCGTTAGGGACAAGCACCACCGCTCGTTAATAAAATATTAATATCCTTTGCTTTAAACATAAATTGTTATTTGATCAACAGAAGATTTAACTATGTTATTTGTTTTTGTATTTTAAAATTATCTCACAAATCACAGTGCCCAACGAGCTGCCGGGCATGCAACGACCTGGAACCCCTCCTCCGAAAAAGAAGAAAATATCATTTACCACGACCATTAGCGACGATGAGGATGAGAAGCAGCAGCAGCCAACCTCGAAAAAGACCAAGGACGCCAGTGCTGCAAAAAAGGAAGCGAAATCCAAACCGAAACCGAACTCGAAAAAAGTAGAAAAATCATCATCACTCAAGGAAAGTGTCCTGCAAAAGGGATTACTCCAGGAGGCAGCCAATGAGATTGTGACCGAGAAGCTGAAGGAAGCTGCGGTTGTTTGTGCTGAAGAAAAAGAAGCAGCTCAAGTGGCCGAAGACGAAGTCACGGAAGTAGCAGCTAAGATATCAGAGGTGGCAGAGGCAAACAAAGAAGAAAATGAAGAAGAAAGTAAGAAAATTGAAGATTTAAAGCCAGCGGATGTGGCCGAAAAGGATCCCAAGGAAGGCGAAGAAACTGAGGAGATAGTTAAGATCGCTGACGCTGCCGCGGCCGAAGAAGAAACACAAAATGAAGACATAAGTGAAACGCTGGAGATGTCAGTCTTGGAGGTGACCCGAACGGAGTCCGATGAGGTCAGCCAGCCCGAAGGAGAAGATGATGGTGCAGAACAGGAGAAAGTTAATGACGTTGAGGCAGAGGACATTAGGGAGTTGGTTACACCGTCATTGCAGCCGCTGCCACTGCCGCTGCCGCCCACGACGGAGGAGAATCAGGACGATGTTCTGGAAATACAGACATCCCTCGAAGACGTCCGACAGCTGCACACGCCCTTCTCATCCCAACAGAGCACACCCCAACAGAACACGCCCCAGGCGCCGAAGCGCGTTCGCCTGGATTCCGGGGACTCTGACTGCAGCTTCAAGTCGGCCGCCGAGCCCAGCAAGGATCCTATGCCAGGCGGGGACAAAACACCGGAAACCCACTTGGTTGCCGCCACCGATATCGATCTCGTTTCGACTCCCAGGCCGGTCAATGGTTGCGATACGGCCAGCGATACGACCTTTTACTCGCCCCTCGAGTCCATGCCCGCGCTGGATGACGTGGTCCTGGGCGAGTTAGTTGGTGAGTTGGAGGAGTTGCGCCTCCTTGAGCTGCTTGAGAAGAACCATAAAATAATTTCATATTTATTTGTAGATTAACATGTAGAGAAGATACTTAAATTTTAAGGCCTTTAAAAAGTACGTTAAATATCTTAATTGTCTTGGATTTTTAATTTTTTCTTCCTCATTTCATAATATCGATCGGTTTCCACAAATTCATTCGGTATAACGACATAAGTCCGCCGCAATAAGCTCTCCCATTTCTAAACGACATTTATTTATTTATTTCTTAAATCTTTGTTTTCTTTGCTAAATTGTTTAAGCGAAAAAGAAACATTCTTTTATTCTTTAAATCGAAAACTAATGAAATTATTCATATTTTTTCTTTCAGAGACCGACTTTCAGCTGAACTCCAGCCGCCATGCCATCTCTAGGGGAACTCTGGACGACATAATGACAGCCCTAGAATCTTAGGACGCACTCATGTAGACACAGAAACAAGAAAACTTACGCCCAGCATCACAAAACGGTGATGAAACTGGCCTGTACGCTGTTTTATCCGAAAAATTCCTTAATTTTTTTTTTGTTGCCGACAAAAAACCCTGCGAAATGGGTTTGGTCGAAGCTAATGGAACTGATTTCCGCTCAGTCGTGTTATGAAAACACTTTTATTTTATTTATAAAGCATATTTTAGATAACCTGTGAAAGGCAGTGGTAGCTTGTAAAGGAGAGCTAAGCTTAGCTAATGCCAGCCAGCATTCAGCGGATCTAGTCGGAAAACTGGACGAAAAACCAACAAAACTCACACACAGACACAGGCACCAAGCACACGAATTTACAGTTTTGTGTAAATTCCGTTGTGTTTGACTAAGTTAAGCAAAAAGTAAAAGCACAGAAAGCAGTAAAACGTAGTAGAAGTCGATCGTTATGTTAGTTGTACGCTTAAAGAAGTAAATTGTTCTATTTTGTTCAAAATCTTATTTTTTCCACTATCCTTATTTTGCACTTTTTCTTTTTTTTTCACTTTATCTTTATTTCCACTTTCTTATTTTGTTGCAAATGCAAATAAACAAATTCAAAGAATCCATAGCACTTGTGCATATATATAATACAAATATATATGTTGTATATTTATATATATAAAACAAACGGAAACATCTTAAAATAGGTGTAAATGTAATGTATCAATGAGCAAAGAAATTCAGAAATGTAATTGTATAAATGAACAAAACAAAGTGGACAAAATACAATGACAAAAGTGTTATTTTTTGGGTATGCAAGTGGGTTCAATATGTGGGGAGTTTAAGGACTTCCTTTCTCGATCGAAGGGTTACAGCCAGAACATCAATGCTTGGACTGGCTTGAAAAGAAGCGAGCTTCCAGGCCCAAGTTCATCAAGTATTTGAACTGGAACTTTTGAAACATTAAAACCAATGTATTTTAGATTGTTGTAATTGTACTTCTAAATTGTTGATTGTTGTAATTATAATTCTTGTTGTAATTGTAATTCTTGATTCTTGTAATTGTAATTCATGATTGTTGATTATTGGAATAGAAATTCTTTATGGTTTATTGTAGTTATAATTCTTTATTGTTGATTGTTATAATTGTAATTCTTGATCCTTGTTCGTTGTAATTATAATTCTTGATTCTTGATTGTTGTAGTTGTTCTTCTTGATTGTTGATTTTTGTAATAGAAATTCTTGATAGTTGATTGTTATAATTGCAAATCTTGATTGTTTATTGTTGGAATCAAAATTCTTTATTGTTTTTTGTTGTCATTGTAGTTCTTGATTCATGATTGTTGTAGTTGTTTGTCTTGATTGTTGATTTTTTTAATAGAAATTCTTGATAGTTGATTGTTTATTTGTAATTGTTTATTGTTGGAATAGGCCTCCTTCATTGTTGATTTGTTGTAATTGCAACTAGTCGTAGCTTAATGGTATGAATACAATTTATATGCGATTGGTGGGAGCTAGCCAGCTTCATTTTCAAGGAGGTGACCGGAGCTGCCACATATTTTCTATATTTTGGTTTTCTGCTGTCTCATACAAATTCCGTATTATTCCGTAAGATTGCTATTATACTATTTTGTAGGGTAAAATGCTAGTTGGTGGTTTAATTTTGAATATACACATATAGAGTATTGTCTATTTGCTCATATATAATTAAATTTTTAGTTGCACACTATGCTTAATTGTAGAGATCTTAACTGCAGGATAAGTATTAACCATAGCAGCCAGGACTTTCGCCTTGTTCACATTTATGTTTATAATTATGTGCATATGTATATGTATTTATGTTTTTCAAGACAAAATCAGTTCCTTTCCTTTTTCCAAAGTGTTGCCATTTGGTGTAATAAACCTTTTTTATTTAACAAAATAGCTTGAGTACCATTTAGTTTTTTTTTTATAAATAATTCCATATGTATGTTTATATATATATTTTATTTTACTTTTAAAGGCTTGTTTTATTTTTAACAAACATTTTGTTAGTTTAAATAATAAGCTTGCCTCCCTTATCTTACTTTTTTGATTTATTTTGTTACTGTATTTTCAAAGATATAATTTTCTTTTTTATTGTTTTACTGTCTTAGTACGTATAGTTTGCTAATAAAATGAATATTATTTTACCTAACTTAACTAAATAAGTAATATATTCCTGCATAATATTTTCTTCAGTTTTCCCATCAGCGTTGCCAGACTACCGCCGCCAGCGTGGCCACCCCGCCATGTGGAAGCAAGAGCTGCCGCAAACACAACAGTCGCAACTTTGACTTGTTGTTTGGCGGTTGTTCTCCCTCCGGCTGGCTCCTGGGAACTGTGTGTCGATTTCCAGTGTTTGGCGCGTGTGTGAATAAATTTTAAAAAATTGTCGAATTTGTCGTGCGCCGGAAAAATGTTGGACTCGCCGCTGCGAAGAGGGACCAGTCCCTAGGGAAAATCAAGCGAATTCCCAATGAAATAATTAAATATAGTAATAGTAACAAGTAAATAGATAAAATTAGGGGGAAGCAAAATGCCCATCAAGAAGGTGGCCGTGAAGGAGTACGACTCTCAGGATGAGGCCAGCACCGAGCTGCTGGAGAAGCTCAAGCACCTGGATCGCCGTGTGGATGCCGCCGAGGCGGGGGGCGTGGCCGGCGGACGGAGAAGGAACAACACCGCCTGCTGGCAGTCGGTCAAGTGGAAGTCGGCCCTCAATCACATCGGACTGCTCGTCTCGCTGTCCATCTACTGCGGCGTGGGCGGCCTGGTAAAAACGTGTTATCCACTAGACCCGAACATAACTAAACAAATATTTAATTATATCTGCTATTATTTCGTGTTTTTTTTTTCGATCTTCTTTTTGGATCTTTTTTTTTTGTTTTTTTTCTGTGGCTGCGCCGAACATGCAAAATGATTTGTGTGTTGGCGAGCGTTAAAATTGTTGGGAAGCAAAGCCAAAAAAAAAAATAAGAATGAAGAAAACACACACATTAATACAGTGCACAATCAAAAGGGCTGTTGATTTATTATTGTGTTTTTTTTTTAACTTAAAAAACTATAATCTTAAATTTAAGTTGGTTAAATAGCATATTTAAAGAGTATATCTAGTTAAAAATTTCCCAAAATTTCATTTATTTCTTGATGTCTATTTATTAAAGTAAACTCTCTGAAAATTTCAAGTCAATCCAACTGCCATTTTAGAAGTTATACGCATAGATGTTTCTAGGCATCAGAGTATTTCATGGAAGTACTATATCTAAAACAATAACCTTTATTTTTATTAAACAATGTTTTGCAAGTCGGTGATTATGGGAATTAACTAAAAAGATTAGTCTTAAATTTTAACACAAACTTCTTAACTTTTTTTTCTAAAACCTAATTGAAGTCCTGTAAGTCTTTATAACAAGTTTTTGTTTACATAGCATAACTTAAGAGCAATATTATGACAATTATGTTTTACTATGTAAATATTCATCAAATGCGTAACATCATTAATTTAGTGGTTTTTCTCAGAAACAAATTTTGAAAAACCTTATTTCTTAAATTAGTTTTGAAATGCACCAAAAAACACTTTGCTGTTTTCTCAGAAATAATTAGTAGCAAGACCTAATTTTACAGTACTCCTAATTATGTAAAAGTAACTTCTTAAATTGGCAACAAGATCTTCATAATGTTAACACCAAAGTGAGGCATATTTTCACAACAAATTGATTTAATTCGAAATAAAATGCAAGCCTTTGTAAACTAAAATTTCTGTGTAAATAATACAGCAAAATATGAATTAGCTGTTTGCCTTTTCGATTGTTTACTGTACATGAATAAAAAAAAAAAAAAAAACACAACACAAATGTATTGCAGTGAAAATACTAAAAATTAGCTCAAAATTAAGTCATAAAACTATTTTGTACATTTAAGTGCACCGCCTGCACCCCTTTTCTTCCTAATTGCCATTGCATATCCAGACGGAAAAATATGGAAGGGTGGCTGGATTAGCATGGGGGACGGACGGGCTGGAGATGGGGTTGGGGATGCAGAGAGAGGAGAGAGAGAGCATGTGCATCATGTGCAGGAGGCGGAGGAGGAGGAGGAGGCGGAACCATGTGCGACCGTGGGAACGGTAGAGGGTCCAGGGATTTTGGCCGAGCGCCGTTAGGCCTTGTCTAAACATTTACAATTTCGCCAATGACGTCGTCGTTTTTAGCCAAAAAAAAACCAAAAAAAATATAGAAAATTAGGAAAAAAAAAAACGTAAATATAACACCGCACACTGGCCTAGTCGTCGGTATTTGGAATTGATGCCGTCAGTTGTCCTCGTGGCTGCAAAATAGCTGCAGCCACTGCGGACTTTGATGCCGATGAAGGAGCTGCCTCTAATTGAGGTGTCCCACGATTTGACATATGGTCGAGTGTCGTGCCGGATAGGTATTTGTTATATAGTTGCCTCTCAATTTCCTCGGGCACTGCCCATTTGCCACGGCGAATCGGGGGGAGATACAAGTTATACTACATGGAGGGGCAAGGTGTAGGCGGCTTTGCAATGGACTCTAGAAAATTACTAAGTGAGTGATATCAACGTTGAGGGAATATTCATAGATGAATCTTAACTATAAAGGTGAAATTTTCAATGTCTTTCTTTCAATTCTATATGTGCCTAAGTACTTGATGTTCTTAAGCCTTTTTTTAAGTGTAGAATCTGCCTTTGAAAATATATATAATAGATAGGTACTTCCTATTCATTAAATAGTTATTTTTATTGCCTCTTTTTCAATCAAAGATCCACTGGAAGTTTGGATAATCAGCATTTAAGGAATATTTCAAAGTTATCTTAGGCCACTTAATTTAAGTAAGACTTTGGCTTAAAGTAAGAATTCTAGATCTGCAGGCTGGAGGTCACTGATGCAGACAGATTTATTTAGCCTTTAAATTGAACTTTATCTTTGTGTTATAGAATATATATATTATAAAGACCGCATCATTAACTATTTAGCTATAAATATTTAGCTTATGAAAGTAATCTTAATCGAAGCTGTTCAGTAAAGATACATAAATAATATCAGATCGAATTAGCGGTGAATGAATTTAAATTTAAATTGTTTTATAATTTCTCACAGAATTTATATTTTTACTCTTTATTTTAATTAAATATACAATATACATATATATGTATATCTTCATATGTATATACTTTGGGAATTATTTATGAGCAGCAACAAGCAAAACAAATAATATTTTACATAGGGTTTTAAACTACAGTTTGTGTTTATTATTTATATTTAGATATTTATATCTATTTATTTATATTTATTTATTTATATTTATTTATTTATATTTATTTATTTATATTAGATTAAACATTAAATAGAGGCAAAACATTTATTAGGTGTGTTTGTATTTAAAATAATAAGGCATAATTAATCTCGTTAAATCGTTTTCTATTAATAATACGATTTCTCTTCTTATGCTTAATACATATTTGACTGATATCAGTTAGTTTATTCTAATAAAATAATATAAATGCCACCGTCTAACAGATAATTACTTATTAATTTATAAGATGTTTTGGTAAATTGCATAATGATATATGTATATAAAAGAAAGCTTTATTTATGCCATGTTGTGAAGAAACATATAAATAATTCCATATGTTGTCTTCTGTCTTATGGCTCGCAATATTAATGAAGGAATTAGTCAAGCGAATATATACATGATAATTGGAATATAAGAAAGATGCTTTATTGTTTATTAGCATTTAATTGCTTGATGATGTTAATCTCCTTCAACGATTATTCTGATCAAGCTGTGATGTGCATAACTTCTTTATGAATTAATTTTAATTAGCTAATTAGAAGTAATTTCAAGGATATAATTTCCATGCCAATTATGATTTATGTAAATTTCCATAGACTTGCCTTGGCAACCGTATGATTCATGAGGCGCCTTTAAATTCCTGGATATTTCTGGACTATATCAAATTGGTTTTCCCGAATTCCTCTCTCTCTCCCCCTCTCTTCTCTCCCCTCACTACATAATTCCAGCCCTATCAACACCTCGCAGAATATATCTGGCCATTTGCGCAGATTTCTGGCAACAAAAGCCATGCATTAATCAGGCCACACATTCGCATTCATTTCATTCCCAAGAATCCAATCCCGCCGCCCTCCCTCCCTGGATCTGGACGGGATTTCTTTGACCCTTCAATCTCTTTTGGCCACACACACACACACTCGCACACCACATGTTGGCCAATTATGCGAACTTCTCACTTAAACGGCGCATCAAATTCGTTTCAAATGGGCCTTCAGATCTTTTTTTAACAGATCTTTTTTTATCCATAATATACTGAAAATTTGTATTTGATTGTATTTCAAGTTTTCTACTTATATAGTGTTCGATAAATGATATACACATGGGCATTGTCCTATTGTCTAACCGAACATTCGAACACATTAACCCCAGATTTTCAATTTAAAATTTTTTTTTATTTCTCTTTTAGATTTTGAAAGAGCTATTTAGCCGTTAAAATGGGATTTGTTTTTATTAAGTAATGCTTATTGTACATTTATTTAGGGTAAGGGTATCCCTAAATATTGGGAAGACTTCTCTTGAAATTAAGCTAAAACAACATTAATATGAGAAACTATTTATCAGATCCTAAAAATATATACATATTATTTTTTTAAGTCAATATTTTGATTTTTCTTTTCTTACAAAGAATTTTGTATTTATTTTTATTCGTTGGAATAAATAATATATATTAAACATTAAAACATCTGCTGATAAGTGTTAAAGCAATAAATAAATAAATATACATATTTATGGACATTTATTCATTTAATTGTGACATATACATATATATTGTATATTATGTATAGTATATATTTATATATATATATTTATAAATATTCCTTATATCATTTAATTATTTTGGCTTGGTCAGAAATAATATTTTACGATTACATATTTTGATTTGCAATTTAGGATTTTCAATCCAATTTACTTTTGCGCACACTTAACCCTTGCGTTCACCCCTTTAACCCACCTATATGGCGAGTGTCCAGCTGGCAAGTGAAGCGGAAATGAATCCCGAAACGTGAACGGAACTGTCCATATCAGCATATCACATGTCATTGAAGTTTTCTGTTTTTCTAACGTTTTCCGCCCATTTTATACCCGGTAACCAAGGGATATGAGCTAGCGAATTTTGTAAATAATTCAACAAACAAAGAAATATATTTTACATTAGTGAATATGCATCACCATTAAAATAAAATAAAATGAGCAAATAAAATAAATGCCTTAATTAAAACAAAAAAGTAAGGAATATAATAAGTAAGAGATAAATGACAAAATTACTATTGTATGTCTTAGGTACTAAATCTGACCAATTTATGTTGTAAAAACCATTTTGGTCTCCTCGAGCAGCTAAAAACTTCGTATATTTATACCCTTGCAGGGTATTATAATTTTAGTCAGAAGTTTGCAACGCAGTGAAGGAGTCATTT
>JAEIIU010050111.1:0-14562 GCA_018874675.1 Drosophila baimaii
AAATTATCTGCAAGGGTATATAAACTTCGGTTCCGCCCGAAGTTAGCTTTTCTTACTTGTTAAATATAATATTACCTTCCTTAACGTAATCCCCAATACAATGTATATGCAAATGTGAATACCTAATCCCTGTTTCACAATTAATACGTTTTTGTGAGCTTAAAACAATGAACTCTATTAGGATTTAAGGCCCCTAAGCTAGTGGGCTCTCGGTTTAGTTATCGTTTTTTCAAATTGTCCCTCCAGTGATTGCCCCCAATTAGTTATACCCTCGGCTCTGGCTGGGCAACTGCTCCTCCATCCCCGATAATGTTGCCTCCCCGTTTCGATTTATCTTTTTGAGCTGGCCTCCCCCCCCACGACGAACATTATTTCTGCACTCCTCTGTTGCCAAATCTCCACAATTAACACACTTTATGTGGCATTGTCTCGGCTTCCTTTTCGCTTTTTTGGCCAACTTTCGGGCCTATTGGGGCTCTGTGTGTGTGTAGGGGGGGTGTGCGTGTGTATAGGGGGGGTGTGCGTGTGGTAACAACAATGCGACAGCTGATGAAGTCAATGCCATTGATAATTATGCTGATGAACTCGACAAGCCGGGGGCAGTGGCAGTGGCAGTGGCAGTGGCAGCAACGCTGCTCCCAGTGACGCATTGCCTCATTAACACGAAAGCCCTGGCATTTATTTTGGCCAAGTTCGGGGCGGAGTGGCCCACAATTGGCACGCATGTAGGCCGAAAGCGAGCGGTGGGGCGGGCATAAAAATAAAAGTGTCTCTTAATTTGTAGGCCTATGCCTATGCCCCATGCGGCACGGCACCATCCCCGCGTTTTCTTAGCATTTTCACATTTTCGCTGCTATTTAACTTTGCCCTCTGCCAGGACGGGACGGGACAGGGGCGGAGGGCCGTGTTTGATGGGCTCATCAAAGGCGAACGCTCGGCGAACTTATTAAGCAGCTTTCATTTTTAATTATGCCTTCCCCGCCTCGACCTCGACTTTGACTTCGACTTGGACTTATATATTTCTTTTCCTGTTTTCCCGCCTGTCGCGAAAAATTATAAAATCATTTTGGAGTCCAACACCTAAGGCCCCCGGGGGCCTCCCTTCGAAAGCGCAGACCCGTCAGCCCATCCAACCAAGTGCAATCAATCACGTAAAATTTAATTAAATTCTTAAGAAAATTATACAAAGATGATAATTTTTGTTCTGCCCTCGACCTTCTTTTCGTTTTCGATTTTTCCTGATTTTTCCACCACTCGCCCACCCACCTTCCTGGGTGGGTGAGTAGGAAACTGATTTTGTTTCCCAATGTCGAGAGTCCGCCAACTTGTTGTGATTGAGTACGGCGTAGCCCCACCTAGGACTAGGACCTGCTCCGCTGATCCCTGCTCCCTGCTCTCTCTCTCTCTGTTCGACATTTGTCTAATTGTTTGGACAGCAAAACAATTTTGCATTCCATGACTTTGAATTCAAATTCAATTTCATTCGGGACCGTTTTTAATTTGACAGCTTCGACATTCAATTGTTGACAGGTTCCAGCAGCGTCTTGACTGATGACTCTTTGAGGCTGGAGGAGAGGAGGAAGGCGAGCGGGTGGGTGGGTAAGGGATGATGCATGGAGAGAAAAATACCAGTATGTATGACAGAATATTATATAGTTTCATTTAACAGCATTTATCATATACATGATATGCAGAAAATGTTTTTCTTTTAGTTCTGCAAACTGGCACTTGCTTATGCGCCATAGTGCATTCATCTCACATAATGATTTTGCATTTGTGCATCCCTGTCGTTGGGTAAGAAGATTCTTGTATGGCTTTATGCTTAAGTGTCCAGTGTCCGTCTTCTAAAGCAAGCTCGCTTATGCGCCATAGTACATTCATCCTAAAGAGGGATATTGAATTCTTGGTTCCCTTTTTTTGGCTAGTCAACGAATCAGTAATTAACTGTCCCAAGTTCCTTCCTTAATAAACTTTATCAGCGAAAGATATGCGTTCTTCTTAAGTGGCCTTAGAATTCTCAAGTGGTACTAATGAGGACCCAGGCTAGATAAGATACAAAACCGCTCTTTGCCTTGAACAAGATCTTCAAGGGGTTTTTGGCACAAAGGCGCATTTTGAACTAATTCCTATAAATTTAATATATATATAAATGCTTAAGTTATCTAGTTTTTCTTCCAGTGCTATCAATGCTGGCGTGGCAAGGGCTGGGCAATAAATTGCAGCAGGCGGCGCTGCTAAGTATGCTGCGATTGTTGCCAAGCCAAAAGGGACGCACTCATATTATGCACATAAATCATAAAAATGATGTGTGAGTGTGCGTGTGTGTGTGTGTGGTTTGCAGCAACTGCATGTTTTTTTTTTGTATTTCTTGGACGCAGAGGCAGAGGTCAGAGGGCAGGCGGTTTTGGCCATTGCCATCCGTCAAAGTTGTTTAAGTGTTTCTCTATGTTAATGCCATGTGATAGTCGGTGTGTCGGTGTGTGGGCCCGGCTTACTCAGTGCAATTACAGGTTGCACACACACACACACGCACAGGCACAGGCACACACACACCCAAACGAACACACTTAGACACTCACTTGACAGTCGGAGGCGAAGGACCCAAAGGAATTTTCGAGTGCCATTTACATCTATGAGTGCAGCAGCAGCAGTGGCAACATCGCCAACAGAAGCGGCATTGCCACACAGAGCCAAAATATGTGCAAAGAATTAATATAAGAATATTGTAGGTGCCCCCAAATGTGGCAAAGTATCCCATGGATACTTGTGTTTAGTCGCTGTCTTTGGTGGGATACCTCTGGAGAGAGTATTTATCGTGATTTTTAAAGCCTTATTTGGAGTATTTCAAGCCCTGGCAAGCTGCTTTAACTCTAAGATATAGATATGTATCTTTAAAGTATGAATGCATACCCTTTCTCTCCGTGCACAGCCCAGGAAGGTCCTTCACAATGCAGTGGTGTGAGCACACTAATGCCTGACGACTGGCCGGCACATTTATCACACATTGTACTCTCTGCCATTTAAGCAGTTTACGAGTATGACTGTGACTATGACAACGAACCTACGAGGAGGACCCCTTCCTGGGGCCATTCCTTGGACCACAGCCAAGCTAGAGCACCTGATTCCTTTTGGGATTTCACTCCGATCACTGGAGGGATTCCATGAGATACTCTCCAACAGAAATACTCTCCATTGCAAGGAAGATACTTTGTGAAATCAAAAGGAAAGAATGCGAGTGTGATCCCTGAAAAATTATGAACAAATGTCACAAGTTAAACTCATTTGCCTGATCTCTTTTTCCCGAGAATTGGACTCTCTGAATATCCATTTATCTCTCATCATCTTTGGCCACTGAATCAATATGTGGATACTGCTGATACAGCAGCCCTTTCCCCCGCTTGGCAAGTGTGAAGCACTTGGGGTTATTTTATTGCCACTTACCCTCCATCTCTTGGCCTGGCCAAAAGTTCACACTGACAACATCATCATTATTGTCGCACTCACCTGCGCCATTCTCGAGTGCGGCGGCAACTGCAGCTTGTCGACTTGCTCGAGTGCCGAATGCAAAATGCCAGCAGCCCTGCTGCTGCCCATCACTCAGCCGGCTTCGCCCTCACTACAAATTCCCCCTAAGCCACGCCCCCCAGTCCGCCGGAACTTGCTTGATGCATCTCAGGTGTGGAGGGGAATGGTTATCCAGGGCTCTGGCGAGGGGAGCAGCTCGCGCGAAAGCCATCAACAGCAGCTTCCGGCTCGGGATCAGTGGTGAAGGTGGTGGTCATACATTTTTAATTCCGATCTGGGCATGACCTTTGCCATATACATACTATATATAATATATAATTGCCAGCACACATACCCTAGGTGGGGGTGGAAGGATATTGCATTATAAATTCCCTTTTTAAGTACAGAAGATGGCGGATAAACATGGACTATATATACTTTGTTTTATTATTTACTTGAAGGGGAAATTAATGTTTACATCTATGTACAGGTAGGTATCATAATTTCTTCACTTTTCATTATTAAATATAATAAATAAATCAGTATGAAACATGGCAAATGAAATAACTTTAAATATTATTAAAGCTGCTTATGCTGATCAATGAAATATCAGTCTATATGGTATAGGGTTGGACATACATATTTGTATTGATAGAAAGGTTATATATTTGCTTTAAACAATTGATTATATAGGTGGGGAAAGGGACCTAATAAAAGGCTAAACAATCTAAGATCATTGTGTCTCTGGCATTCTCGAAAATGGGTCAGCATTGCCTAGTCACCTCGAGGGTGTCACCTAGCTAGTCTCTCTGCCTTGATCCTAGCTCATCACTGTCTCCGTCTCCGTCTCCATCTTTGTCCCTGTACCAGTCCCCATTTAAGTCTCAGTCCCTGTTCCAGGACCTATCCTAGTCGTCGCAGTCAGTCAGCCGTCGTCGTCCTTCCTGCAGCAGTAAGTCGGGGCTGAGCTGCGCCTCGGTCGCTGGTACATCTAAATGCCGGCTGTAAATGACTTAAGTGCCTGGCATTTATCTACTAAAACGTGTCCCTGCTTTTCGTCCTTGTCATCGTCACTGTTATTCACTTGGCTTTAGTTGCCGCCTCGGTTTAGCTGTTGTTGCCGTTGCCGTTGTCACACCTGTTAAGTAAGTGAGAAGTGTAGTGTAGTGGGTGGCAGGTGGCAGGTGGCACAAGGCAGCAGGCAGAGGACTGGGGACAGGTGGACGCCAGGTGGGACGGATGCACAAACATCAAACTTTTTTGGCCAAGCAAAAGTTTTCACATCAAATTCATTCGGTCGCCTTTGTCTGTGTGCAAGCGTGTGTGCGGGTGTAAGTGAATCCGCAATTGTATGCCAAATGACTTTTCAACTTTTCCCCACATTTCCCACTTTTGGCACGCAAACAATAAGCCGAGATACATGGACACCCATCCTGCCCCTGCCCACCTGTCCACCTGCCCACCTACCAGCTCGTTCATCCTGGTCTGTCGAAAATGCAATGACAACGAGATTCTGCTAAAATATTACACAATTTTCGGTGACGCTTTTGGGAGGAGGAGTCCATTCTGTTTGTTCAGCCTGGCAGAAGTGAATGATCCGATTAGCGCTGCTCCGGCTGCTCCTTGCAGAGCGACCACTCCTGGCTCCTGACTCCTGGCGATGATATTTCACAGATCTGTGGTGCCACTTTTCTCTCCCCAGCCATTATTCACATTTAAGACTTCAATTTAAGATTACTTCCTCGACTTTCTGTGAGAGAATATGTGTGCTTTCTAATGTAGAGCGGGAAAAGTGGAGATGTTTTCTATGTTTTTAAAACAGTAATCGATTTTAAATCGATTTTAATCGATTGTTTTGACCTAAATAAATAGGATTTGCAAAAGTAACGATTTCTTTAAAGTATATATTCCTGTATTAATTATAAAATAGGCGAGGAAGTAGCTAGTTTCGTATAAAGAACTGGAAAATAATCAAGATTTTGTATGTTTTCAATGTTAAAATCGATTTTAAATCGATTTTACTCAAAACAAATAAAGAATTTTGCATAATTATAGATTTTATAAAGTATCTAGAGGCATATTTAAAAGAAAATAGGTAAGAAAGTAGCTAGTTTCAAGTGTAGAGCTTGCAAATAATTAAAGTTGCTTAATTTTTAATCGATACTTATCGACTGTTTCAATTAAAACGAATATGATTTGCAAATATATAGATTCTAAATGGTTTATTTACAAGAAAATGGATGAAAAAGTAGGTAACTTCGATTGTTAAACTGTAAAAGAATCAAAAGAGTCTTTGTTACAATACAATTATCGATTTTAAATCGATTTAACTAATTTTTTTTGCCTTTAACATGTAAACAAATAAAAAATTGTTTATAATTTTTAGATTTTATAAAGTATCTAGAGGTATATTTAAAAGAAAATAGGTAAGGAAGTATATAGTTTTGAATGTAGAACGGGAAAATAATCTAGGGTCTCTAAGTTACAATACAATAATCGATTTTAAATCGATTGCACTCGTTCGGGAGAAGATACAAAAATATTTATGGATTCTATAAAGTATTTATTTATATATTCAAAAGGAAATAGGCGTGGAAATATTTAGTTTCGAATGTAGAGCTGGAAAAGAATCAAAAGGTTTCATACAACAATCGATTTAAGATCGATAATTATCTAGTTTTTCGCAGGTCTACTCAATTGTTTTGCCTTAAACAAATAAGATTAGCTGCAATATAGATTCTATTAAGTATATATACTATATACCTAGTTCCTTTATCACATTTTAAAGTATTTTTAAAATTTCTCTACTTTCCGCTAGATGTATCTTATCGATAAATGTACTATGTACACCGCTGGCAGGGCACCACCAAGGAATGGACATTTTTGCTTCTGGGATGAGCTATGCCCCGGAATCGGGGCAGAGAATGTTCGAGTAATGTGCCAACTTCTGGCTGAGTGGCCATCTATCTCTATCCCGATTGAGTGTTTAATGTTTTGTCACACAATTTAAAGCAGCTTCCTGATGATGCCACTTGCTCAGGCATGTCTGTCTCCGAGTGCCTCGCCGAGTGCCTGCGAATGCTCCAGTGCCCCCAGTGGCCAGTTGCTCCATTCCTCCTTACCCCCGCACCTGACGCTCCTCTCTCCAGCTCCTGGCAAGATTTATTCCTTGTTCGGTGGAGGGGGGTTTCTGCCATTTTCCAAATAATTACACATTTACATTTTCATAGACAATTTCGGCGCAAATCATGGCCTCGACTTCCAGTTCTTCACTTACACATGCGGAATAGAGTCAACAACAGCGTCGTGGGGTCAGTTGCCGGAAGCGGAAGTCGGGGTGGACGGCGGTGCGGCCTCGGATCGGATCGGAATGGACATCCTCCGGGTCGGTCTCCATTGTGGCGGTTTTATCTCTGGGCCTCGCCAGTGTTTGGGCGTTGATGTTGATGGCTATCTTTAAAAAGACATAAATCATTTCGGGGGATGGGAGCGGGATGGATGAATAAGCTGGAGAAAGGACACGGGGAGAGTGGAGGTCCAGTGTCTCAGTAATTAATCATGGCCCAAGGCGCTGACTTAATTCCTCGACCAGCCAAGGCAAGGCAGGCACCAAAGGCAGGCTGCATAGTTTTAGTTTTAGGCTGGCGAGTCCTGCGAGTCCTGCGACTACAAATTGTCGAATCAATTTGTAACGATTATGAAATCCTTTCGCTATGCTTGCGTAATTTGCACAAAATTAAGAGCCGGATGGCACTGGAAATGGCTTTAAATCGATTGAATTTCAGTGCGAGTGGAGAGTGCCTTGAAAATGCCTGGCATTTTGGGCCGAATTTCAAGCTAAATTAAATTCCCCTTCTGGTCAGTTGGGCCCAAAGAACCGCAAATAGTTATTGCAATTGCAAAAGGGGGGGCAGGGGGAGTGCTGCCTTTTGGGCCAAGATGGCCGACAGGCGATGGCGACCGCAAATGACTGAGATACGTGTAAGCGGAAGTGCGCCATTGTGGCCGAGTGTTTGCCTCGCACACACACACGCACAGCAACTACACACGCACACACACACACACACACACACACACACGCACACACACACACACCCACACACACACACACTGGCCACAGTCATGCACACAAACAATTATGTCATTCATTATTTAATATCTAATTATCAAATGTTGCTCCGCTTGGTTGTAGTTGCCCAGCGATAACAATTAAAACAAGGAAGGCGTCGAAATGAACATGAACAGCTGCCACCTCAACTTGGCCACTGCCTCCAACCCCACCACCCCCTTTCCACTGGTATACCCCCCCAAGCACTCTTAAAGCACACCCCTCCCTGGAAATTGCAAGTGGCCACGCCCACATCAGTTGTTCGCCTTAATTGTCGCCCCTTGTTATTGTTGTTGTGCGCAAATTTATGAGCCGCACTCCGGAGTGGTTTGTGGTTTTCGGGCTTCAGTGGGTTAAGCGAGCGTTTCAGGTTATGGTTATTGCGCAGAGGCGCAGGGCAGGGCGGGGGTCACCAATTAGGAGGGGGGTTGGTAAGGGGCAGAGGTCAGCGAATACATCCGCCGAAAAATGAACTCGCAATTAGGTGGCTATCCCATCGAATCCAAGTCTTAGTGGAGACGAGCTGCAACATCGTTTTTAGAGATGTTTATCGAGCAGGAAGAGTTCGATATTATCATCGGTATTTATCGAAAGCATATTAAAAATATCGAAAAACAAGGAATTTAACTTTTAAATATTAATATTATTAATAATATCGAATGAATATTCTTAGATGTGATTTCATTTACTTGTTTTATTTTAAAGATTGCATTTAAGACATTTTTAGAAATCTATATTTTATTAGTAATTTATATTTATCGATATCATATTAAAAATATCGAAAAATAACGAATTTAACTTTTAAATATTTATATAATTGATAATATCAAACATATATCCATAGATGTGATTTCATTTATTTGTTTTATTTTAAAGACTGCACTTAAAACATCTTTAGAACTCTATATTTTATTAGTAATTTATATTTTTCCCACAATAAAAGTTTAAGCCAAGATTAAGCTATTTTTTTTGCAACAGTATATGGAATTATCGCAAGGTTGCAATATAGATTTATCGGCCTTCGCATTAAATATCGCTTCAGCATCAATATATTGATATTAACTGCCAACCCTAGCACCGATATCTTCCAGGGTAATCCTAGAAAGGCAGGCAGGCATCCCGCTTTGGGAGAAACCCTAGAGATACCCCTTTGAATTCATCTTTAAGATATATTTTATTTAATTTCAATGGCTGCTCTCTGTTTGAGCTCCTTTTCCTTCTCTATAAAAATCTATGTCTACAATGGGGTTAAGAAAAATGAAACTAAATCTAATTGTTGTTCAATTTCATATTTTAAATGTCTCGCTTTTAGTTTTATTCTTAATGAAACCCCTGTGGACACTGCTTGATGTTCACCTGACGAAATCCCAATGTAAGAGGCTTGAAAGATTGCTTGAGAAACCGCAAAACGGTTTTGTAATTTACAAAAAAAAAAAAAATTACAATAAAGAAGAAACGATTTCGAGACTATGTCCTTGCCAGGGCCTCCTTTGTACAGTTTCGGCTGCTCCCAGGCTTCCCAGAGTGCCAAATTTGAGGCGCAGGACTATAATTTCCAAATGGCGGCTCATTTAATGTCCACAAATAATTAGAAGTTCCTCCGGCTCCCTGAGCTTCGGGGGCCAGTGCTCGTGCGGTTTCCTGTGCCGGACAAATGCCGCTTTAATTTAACTGCCAGTTGCCAGTGGCCAGCAACCAGCCACCAGCTACCAGCCATCCCGGGTCCTCCTCCAAGGACCTCAGTCTCATTAGTGATGGCTTTTCTGGCCGCTTTGCCGGCACGAAAAAGTTGAAAGACCAAAGCAAAGCAACTTGAAGTCGAAACAACAATTTTCTTTTGTCTCCTTTTTCTGTTTCTGTGTGTTTCTTGTCTTGTTGGGTCCCCGATCCTGCAGTTGTAATTGCGGCAGGACCAGGAGAGCCGACAGGACAACGGGGGCGGCGGTCTGCCTTTGACCGATGATGATGATGGGGATGATGGCAAGGCATTTTGACGGAGGGAATGCTCTCTTCGGTAGCACCCAATAAATGTATACACATGCAAAAATAAATTGTTTTCTTTCTTACCAGGTTGGCTGTTAGACCCCTTTGGGAATTATAGAGCCAAGCAAGCGATATGCTGAGGGGCTCTTTGTGTGCCTTGGACTTGAATTTTTATATATTTTAATTTCTGAAAATATAATGTTTTTTTTGTGTTCCGCCAATATTTACAAATTACTCAGAAATACAGATAAATTTCTTTAATTTGTATTTCTTTATCCTTTAATTTTATGATGTGTTAATTTTATGAGCATCTCTGCCCCCAAAATATCTTAATAAATTAAATATATTTAAGTAATTAACCAACACAATTCCCTCAGGCTTTGAAAATCTCTCAAAAACTAGCCAAAACCTCTGCCAAAATATTAAAAATCCCTGATAGCTCTGGCAAAGTTTAGACCTTCGCATTGAAGAGGTGATTTATGATATTTATTTCTGCGGGTCCTGCCTGCCTGCCACTTGACTTTGCTGCGGCACAAGGACCCCGAGAACCCAGCACAGCAGCGAGTACGTGATAAAAATGATGCCACATGCAACTTGTAAGCAATAAATCTTCAATTTATTACAAAATAATTAAAATTAATGAGCGAAATTGAAAATGTGCACGTGCGTTTGTCTTTGCTGCCCGCGGTGGTGTGTGTGTGTGTGTTGTGCGAGGTTGGGTGTGCGTCGAATACGAAAAATGGAACCATAAACTCTACCAATTGCCAGCCATTATAGATTGCAGAGAGACCCGGAGGACTGTGGTGGTGGTTCTATGCAAAAAGTCCTGGTAATTGCTGTCGCCGCGACGCGTGCTCCCTGGCTGCGTTTCCGTTTCCGCTCATGGTGGTTGGGGTTCCTGTTCCTGCTTGGCCTGATCGGGAATTTAAGGGGGCGTCTTTAAGGGGCCTTGACCCTGAGATCCACCCCACCAGCCACATCCCGCCCAGCTGCCATCCATCTTCATCTGTCTGTCATGGAGAGACAGAGCGAGAGCAATCGAAAGCCAATCATGGTCATTTAGCACGGCAGCAAATGCCTGTCCTGGCCTGGCATCGGCCTCCACCTCCACCTTCACCACCACCTCATCTCTGGCGCATGCAGACACCAATTTATATACTTTTTATCAATTGAATTTGCCGGCAAAGTGCAGCAGCAAAAGGACGAAATGTTCATTGGGCAACAATTTGCAGCAATTTCCATTTTGTAAATTTGCAATAAATTCGTTCGACACTACGCAGTTTATTTTATCAGCAGCATAGACAACTCAATTATCCCCCCACCCCGACACAGGCAGTGCACTCTGCGAAGGACTCCCGGGACTTCCCCGTGTGGCGATTAAGTTAAAGTACAATATTTGCTTAAAATTATAGCAAAACCAGAGGCAACAGAGGAAGGCTTTAACTGGCAGTGATGTTCCTGTATCTAATTTATTTTGTATTAATTTTCCACACCCTTTCAAAAAGCACTCGGGCCAAAATGCTAAATTTGGCCAAAGAGCACGCCCAGCCAGGTGGCCAGGGCCAGAAAATCAATTAATAGAACCAACACAAAAATAATCTTTAAATCAGCAGAAATCACTACGAATATGAGCAAATATTTGCGGGGGGCAAATACATGAAAAGTAAATCTTCTGCCAATATTAACTAACTCGCAAATGATTTGCCGACCATTTTTCCATCCTAAACAAACAGGTTCAGGCCCCCCAGTCCCCAGCCTCTCTGCCTTCTTGCTTTTCCGGAGCGAAGGGAAAACTCTGGGCCAGAAAACTCACCTACATAAGTATGCCATACATTGGGCTGTCTCCGCTTTTGGCTTGTTTGGCGATTTAAGGCAACAGCAGCAGCAGCAGCAGGCGACAGCCAAGGAAATGGCGGCCAGCACGCACACTCCACACACGGTGCACACACACACAGCATCCCTGTGAGCTAAGAGTATAAACAAATTCACACATTTCGAAATTCGAAGTTCGAAAAAAGGACGAAGCACACTTCGGCTTCTGTGCTCTTTGCTGTCTGCAAAGAGAAAGCCCGACGCTCTTGGGTGGCTCTCTTAGGCAAGGTCCTTAATCAAATTTGGCATTAGCAAAGGTTGTGTGTGTTAGGTAGGGTGTGTGTGTGGTCGCCAAAAGTGGGATTCCCGCAATTAAACGTCGCCTGCAGGACACCAGGATGATGCGGATGATGATGAGGAGGAGGAGGATGTAGGGGCCACCGTGTCACGCGCCTTTTGGTCAATTCAACGGGCGCGCTAACTTAATTGCAACAAATAAATCATAGGGAGCGGTTGAAGGGGTGTGAGGGGTGTAGGATGTGGGGGGTGTATAGGGTGTGGGGTGTAGAGTGTGTGGGGTGTGTGGGGTGGGGGGTGTGTGTGCCTTGTAAGCGGGGTGTGTGCGCTGTGGTTGTGCGTGAGGAAAATGCTAAAGAAATGTTGCGTTTCGCACATAAATGTCAAGTGCGTGTGTTGCTCATGTTAACACACACGCACACTCGCACTCTAAGTAGCTTTTCTCGCACACACACACCGCCAGACAATGCATCGCTAAGTCCTCGCACACACACACACACACACACACACACACACAGGAGTCCGGGGACATGACCATCGCATCGGACCCCCCTTTTTTCGTGGTCCTCCTGGTCCCGCCGGCCCACGATGATGAATGCCCATAAACTCGCCATAAATAAAATTGTTCGACTTTGCTTTTTGTTGGTCGATGTTGCTTTTGCTTTTATTGTTGTTGTTGCTTTTGCTTTTGCCTTTGCCTTTGGGCTGTGGAAATTATGCCGGAAAGAAAAATCACACGCTTCAAAAGTTTAAATGACTTAATTCGCCCGAATTTGCAACGCACAAAGTGGGCGTGTGCCTGCCCGCGGGAATACCCTTAAAAGGACCCGCAAGGGGTCACACGGCAGTAGATAAAGCAGGAATTAAAAAAAAAAAATAGAAAAAAACAAGGCAACATTCTTTAAAGTTTTCTTTTCTTTTCCGGACATTATAAACACATATAATTTAATATTTATATTCACTTAATACATATGAGCCCAAGTTGGCTGTATTTAACACGTATAAATCGAGACTGAACTATATGCTAGATCTGCTCTAAAGAGCAGCTGGTTCTCTTCAGTAAGCTTTGCTAGCGATGGAAATTCCACATTTGCGCGGGCATATACTTTCGAGCCTGCCTCCTAATTCAGACTTGGGAATTACTAGGGCACTCTTTGCATCATTTTTGACTTTTTTTTATAGTTTAGTTTACAGCCCGCAGAATGACAGCGAAAGGGCATCCCTGCCTCGCCTTGCTGGATTAACTTTCTCCGATCGGGCTGCCTCTCATCTCGCACTAATTGTTTTTGGGGTTTTCCCTTTAATTTTTCTTCTACTCTTTTTTGCGGGTTTAGCCCCCCACCTCCACACCCCACCCCAAGCCGCTTCCTTTTGATGTTCGAAATTTGTGGCCAACATTCACGAGGCGGATGTCGAAAGTCCTCTCTTTGGAAGGTGTGTGTGTGTGTGTCCTCGCCAAAGGAAGCGTGAGGGCGAGCTTGGGCCTTAGTGTCGCCACTTTGTGTTATGGCTTACCCGGGCACGATCCTTGCGGCCGCCGTCACCGCCACCACCGCCACCGCTGCCTCCAATCAGAACCAGACGACACAGGTCCTTGCCTTGCCTTGATTGAGCCTCACACGAAGGTGCCGAAGGAGCCGCCTTCCTTGCCGCCAAAAGTTGACTTAAAACTTTGCATCGCATTTGCATCGCAAGGATGTGTGTGTGCGAGGGTGTGTGGCCAGTGAATCCCGTCGTCGTCTGTGGGAATCACCAGCGCACAGCCACCGCAGGACCGGCATAATCAACAGGACCAACAACAGCAATAAAAGTGAGCGGCCAACACACACATCCCCATACTATACATGATGCTGAATGACGACAATCAACTCAATTTTCGGCAGCCACATTCGACAATTCAAACAAATCCCCCAAGCCAAGTTGTTGTCTCTCCCCGTCTGTGCGTCCTTAAGCCGTTCCCCGTCTATTTCAGAGGGAGTCAGGACTCAGGACTCGGGACTTGGGGCGCGGATCCGCCGACAACGCGCATCGCATTTCACGTGCCAACAGTTTTGCATATTTCATATTTAGAATTTGATGCGCCACAGCGCGGCCCAAGTCAAGCCAAGCCATTGAAAGAGCGGATGTCTGTGCCAGAGACATGCCTACACTGGCAGAAATGGGTGTGTAGTATTATAGTTTGTAGTATAAATGTTTGTTGTACAATTTCGGCGGATGTTGGAGAGCATTTCACTCATCAAGCCAAGTATTTAATTGAAGTACGTCCTTAATTTGTTGTTCAAACATGAAGAGTTGAGCCTCTTCAGAGCCTTTCTCTGGGTGTACCACACCCCTCCATGTAGGCCCATCCTTCAGCACGCCGAAAAAACATATGCAGGCAACAAATTACGAGGCTCCTTGCGGCCTGACTTCGGCTGCTTCGTCCTGACTCTGAACAGTTGGCAGTAGGGATGGTATATCGGGTATGGGTATATCGAGTAGAGATGGAGAATAATCGATGTTTTTATATGAGATGATCGGTTTTAAATCGATTAAACTCGATGTTTCTCCACCTCTAATATCGAGGCTGTATGCTCAATATATATGTATATCGAGACTTTATCGATATATCAATATATAAATCTATATTTTAATGTAGCGATATATGTGTAATAAAAAGATATTCTGTTTGATGTATCCAACTGTGTCATAGAGGAGCCTGAGCTTAGTTTAAACATTTATTGTGGGAAGTTATATAAAGAACATATAAAAAATACAAGTTCTAAAGGGTTTTAAGTAATGTGAGAATTAAAAAAAAACGAGTAAGAAAAGCTAACTTCGGGCGGAGCCGAAGTTTATATACCCTTGCAGATAATTTG
>JAEIIU010050117.1:0-24186 GCA_018874675.1 Drosophila baimaii
GGGATGAGCGAAATAGAGTGACTAATGATGATGGCAAACAAAACGGAATAAAATAATAGGGGTTAGCGAATGCCGTTAGTAAGTCAAATCAGTTGGAAGGCAGGCAGGCAGGTCAAGCCTGAAGTCACGGCATGTCAGCGGGAAAAGCATGGGGTTTTCGAAGGTGGAAAGTTCGCAGTGAGGCGATATTTAAAAGGACTTACATATATTTTATTTTTATTTTAAAGGCCGAGTCGATCTAGCCATGTCCGTCTGTCGGCTTATATGCAAACTAGTCCCTCAGTTTTTAAGCTATCGGGCTGAAACTTTCAGAATGGTCTTATATCGCTTGCAAGCAGTTTATATGTCGCAATGGCCGGAATCAAACTATTATATACTATAGCTGCCATAGAAGCGATATGGAAAAATTGGCAAATTTTCGCTATTTTTCTAGATATTCGAATGAAACTTTATTTATTTATTTATAACAAATTTTTTGCCACCTCCTCATTGAAATCGGACCAAAATATCATATAGCTGCCATAGGAAAGGTCGGTCTAAATTCATATTTTACATATGAATTTTTCATTTTGTATACATTTGACATTATATATTTTATATTTTATCAAAATCTTTTATAATAAGTAAGAAATTATCTGCAAGTGTATACCAATGTTTTCCTTACTTGTTTTTTATTATTCTTAACGTGCTGTATCCTTATTTTTCTTCGCAGAGCTAAGTAACCCCCTAATGCCCATTTATACATTTTTAATAAAAAATAAATTTTATTCAGAAGATATCTCCATACAAGATGTTCCAGTATTTGCTACAAATTATGAAGTACCCCTTAATACCTCTCCATTTTCTCACTCATAACAACACCTTCCCTAAGCAGCTAACACCTTCCGAGTGCCCTCCTCTCGCTTTCATCTCCTATTAGCTATTTTGGATGTCGCATAGACTTAAAAGGCGTTCTACTCGCTGGCAGCTTTTTAAGAATTTTCAGCTTGTTTGTAAAGTGGCTTAAAAACTGACTGGCAGAGCAATGTGTGTGTGTGTGTGTGTGGGTGTGTGTCCTTTTAACTCCTCCCTGTCCTTCTCAGCTGTGTTTAAGCTTTACTTGCCATTTAGCTCCCAGCTACCATGGGATGGCCAAAGTTTCTGGCATCGTCGTAAGCCGGAGGTTGGCTTGGCCAATTCTAGGCGCTTTGTTATGAGTACTCTCGGGGCTCTCGCTTCTCACCTTTACCTGGCCGGGCGTACGCTTCATTGGAAAGCATTTAGGAAAGTTTTTCGAAGGCGCCAACTTTAATAAACGCCTCGCCGACGCCAACGACGTCGAGGAGGATGCGTTGTGAATTTAATTTTCAACTTGTCTGACATTCCGTAATTGAAAGCACAGACATTGACACTTGACACAAACACCCCGAGCAGCCAAAGAGCTGGGAGTGGGAGCTGGGTGGGTCCAAGACTGGTTCGAGGGCTGCGTATGGCGCATTACTAATACGCAGTGTGTGACAACCACAAGAGACAATTTGGCAGCTGCCAAAGGGTTGGCTGCCACACACAGACGCACACACGCAGCGAGCGAGGGTGCGGTGCGGTGCGGGATGGTGGCGTAGGCGGCAACCGGAAAGGCTGCTGCCGTTGCAGTTAAACATTCTGCACTGTCAGAGCCACACACACACTCGCACACAACCCGCCGCACACTCATGCCGAAACAGGCACAGAGTCACGCAGACACGAGATGAGGGCGTGACAGGATCTGGCGGATCTCCAGGGAACAAAGGCATACAGATCTATGACAAAAGTCATACAAAGAGTGATGTGAAAATAATAGCTTATATATAAAGTATTTACATTTTATAATATGACAGAAAAACTAGACTTATGTGGTATTTCCTTTATTAATTTATTGCTCTTTTAAATAAATCTGAAACTCTATTTATAAATTATTAATTATTTTTCTTTGTCTGTCTGCACATTTGCTTTTTCTTTTAATTCCTTGCCCAACGCTGTTTTATATCATATCTATCTAAGATTATTTGTATCAAAACAACAACTTAATGAAGCCTCATTACCTCTGAAAGATTTCAATAATCAAAGCACCCCTTATACATTTCCCACTCACGTTGCCAGCACTCTTGCCAGGATCCGGAGGCATCCACAGGCGCACAGGCATTGTGGCTGTCTCGAAAAACCAAAAATCGTGAGCGCAGGCGAGAGGATTTCGATGGTTGAATGTGGAGTGTGGAGCCGGGAGCATATAGCAGGGGAGGCCGAAGCAGGCCAGGGCAGGATGGCCTTCCTGCCCGTCCGTCCGTCCGTCCGTCCATTCGTTTGGCCCGATGCTCGAGTGGCCGCAGGGCAATTGGATATAATTTCTAATTACACGCTTGGACGGACTTTTTACTGTCAGCTTAGTTTACTGATGTCTCTATATTTCTGCTCCTTGTGTGTTTCCTACATAGGGAGACGATGCCAGAGTGTGTGTGTGTGTGCACTGTGTAATTTGGTGAATGTACAAGTGTAATTTGGCATTTTGATTTTTAATTGTTTGCCCATACAGCTGGCAGGCATGGAAAAATAATTTGCACAATACAACACAAGAGTTTTTCGGGTTCTTTAATTAAGACAGGGAACTAGCTGGGCTGGCTGGCTGGCTTGGCATGGTAATTGTGGAAATTACAAAACCTACTACACACACACATGAAATTTGCATATTATAATTCCTGGAAACAGTCCTGGAGTGACAGACGACCCTCATGTTGTCCTGCTGCTGCTGCTGCTGCTACTGCTACTGTCTTTGCCATAAATTGCTGCTGCAATTGCAATTGTCGTAGCTCTCTCTCTGTGTGCTCCTCCTCTTGCTCTCCTGCTTTTCTGCCTTTCTGCTGGCGATGTCAACACTTGAACACGCGCCAGCAGCCTGGCAAAAAGAGCGCCCCAAAATTATGCAACAGATTCAGAATTTTTGGCTCCTGCCACGGCGGAGGCGAGTTTATTTTTGCGCAATTACAAAAAGCGCGCGGCAAAGAGTAAAAAATTGCGCACAACAACATCGCTGACATCGCCAGCTTCAACTGTCAACTGTCGGCGACATTTTTCAGTCCTTGCGAGTGGCGTCCTTTTGTTGCTATTGCTGCTGTTGCTGCTGTTTCACGCCATTATATTGCAATATGATTATTATGCGAGCGCCAGAGTGTTGACGTTGTCACGTTTTGTTGCATGTCAAGTGCAAGGCGGTGCAGCGGCAGAGTGAGTGTCCTTTGGGCGGGCATGGCGTAAAAGTGTTGCCTACTTTCGCTAATTAGCCCATTTCCTTTTTATGGAAAAATGCAGAAAGCAGCAGCAGCGAAAGTAGCAATTGTCTCGAAATTTGAAAGCCTGCACAGATAATAGCGGAATTATTATTAAAAACTGAGAAGGGATTGGCTTGGTTAAGTCCATGCTGGTTGGGCAAATTACAAGATATAAAAAGGATCTAAAATAAAGAAAAAAAGGGTTTAAAGGACAATTATTTAGTATGTTATTTTGTTAAAACCTATGAGAATCTTTCTATTATTTCTAAAGATTTGTTAAAATAACACTTATAATTTGAGCTAATTTAAATCATGGTTTATTAGCTTATTTAAAAGATTTCTGTTTGTCCTGAAACTGATTTTAATTTGACTTTAATTGTTTTTGTAGAAAATATGCTTTAGGATAATAAACATACTTAAATCAGTTTCAGGAGTCTCACTCACAGAAAGGCATTAGGATTTAAGAATACCAGGCATCCTCGATAAAAAGAACCAATAAATAATTATATTATATATATTATTATATTTAGAGTTCAATTATACAGAAAATCATAAAATTATAGCTTTTAAAATATATCTATGAACTATTTTCTCTAATCACCAACTTATTATTCGATATAAATCCAGGATATGAACAGAAAAACTCAATTTTTGAAGAGTATTTCATCTATAAAATATATTTTTATTTTCCCGAAATATATAATATATATTATATCAAATCCAAACATATAGAATATCCACTATAGCTGGCTAATATATCTCTCAACTTCCAACCACACACAAACACACATGGCGGACGGATGAGCAACGGACTCTCCCGGCCTGGCCTGGCCTTGGGCGGCGGCACCAGCATTGTCCGCTGCTGCCTTTCCACAAAAGTTGAACTTTCTGGAGTTGTCCGAAGTGGTCAGGCGGGAGCAGTTGCTGGTTTCTGCCTGGTCTGACCCAGCCTCCCATGCTCAGTCCATGACGACCCTCATCAAAAACGATTTAGAAGCCGGAGCAAAGTTTTTCCTACTTTTTGGCAAATGTGCAAATAACAAATGATTTCGGATCTGCCATCACCCACTTGTAAATAAAAGTGGCCTCCTGTCTGGGTGTGTGTGTGTGAGTGTGTGTGATGTGTGCACACCAGCATGTTTGTTTGCCTTTGTTTTTTGTGCCCTGTGCGCCCTGTGTGCCTGTCATGGCCGCATTCGCCTTTCGGCCAAATCAAACGTAAGCCACAATTAAAACATAAAACTACCAAAGCGATTTTGCTTTTGTTGTTGTTGGCGGGGTGGGAGTGGGAGAAGGGTGTGTGTGTGTGTGAGGGTGTGCCTTGCTTTACACACATCAAACATTGTGTAAGCGTTCTTTTTTTTTTTCGTCGGCTGTCGTCTTCAGTTCACACACACAGCTTCGGGCTATAATTAGCTCGAATTAGCTGCGTCTGGCGCTGCACTTGGCAGGTGGGGTCCCTGAACCTTTGCCCAGTCTGCCCCTCGGTCTATGTCCATGGACAAGCTCCCTTTTCCTGTAACATAGGTCCAGGCCATTGTCCAGCCAAGAAGGAAACTTTAGGTACCCCTTGAGTCTTGTAAAGAGCAGGAGTTTAGGGGAAGTTGTATCAAATGAAAGAGAAATAAACAAGTTAAGACTTTGAATCACATTTAAAGACTTGAATTGGGGTTTTTCTTTAACGGAAAATTTCTTAAAAATAATTATTAAATTAAGAAAACTATCATTATAAATTAAATGCCAGAGTTAAAGGTAGAAATTAATTATTATTGTCTGGTTACCCTGGGTAACTCCCGTTGAGCTTAGTTCTCCCGCTTGAATGGTCTCCTCCTTGATGCCCACTCAGACGTAACCCAATGCCTGGCGATGCTAGGGATGCTGGCTTGGTCTTCTTTCTGCCCAAATGGTGGCCAGTGGTGAGAGGTGGTGCCATCGACGCTGACGATGTCTTGTCATAAATCCGAGAGCACTCGCCGCCGTCGAGGCTGTCAGTAATTAGCGCACTGAACGCCACTCCCTGCAGCCCACAAAGCTAACGAGTCACTTTGTAAGAAAGGAAGGCTGCCAAAGAGGAGCACGAGATGGAGCAGGAGCAGGAGCAGGACCAAGAGCAGGAGGCAGGAGCAAAAGCAATCTGAGGCAGAGGCGTCTGCAATTAGTGAGCAGCTCTCCCTCTCTTGGAGGCAGCGCGCATTTAGTGGCGTCTCCTGCTGCCCCCCTCCCACTCTGGCAGTGCAACAAAGTGGCTCCGGCAACATGACACCG
This sequence comes from Drosophila baimaii, assembly GCA_018874675.1. Lineage (NCBI taxonomy): Eukaryota > Metazoa > Arthropoda > Insecta > Diptera > Drosophilidae > Drosophila > Drosophila baimaii. Next base: position 5,547 of record JAEIIU010050117.1, read on the forward strand.
TTTTGGAGGAGGCCTCCATGTCCTCACAGGACTGACGGAGTGACAGACTGGCAAACTGACGGCTTGACAGTCTGACGGACAGAGTGACTGTCTGATACATTCATTTATTCGCCATGCCGCTCTTGGGCACGTTCTGGGTCTGCCGAGAGCAACAAACAAGATGCCACTCGACTTGCCAAACCAATTGGCGGTGCTCTGGAGTGCACTTGCTCCTCCCCGGCTCCTCGGGGATGTCAAAAGTCATCACCTTTATCGCTAGCCAACATCGCAGCAGCAGCGGCGACGGAGGAATCCGGAATGCTTGCCAAGCCGGCCATTTAGACGTGGCATTAGCTGTGGCAATATTATGACTGCAGCTGGAGAAGGAGAAGGAGAAGGAGAAGGACAAGGAGCATCAGCAGCAGGAGCCGAGGCACTCGGGTATATTGTAATTCATAATCCTGCGATTTCCTTTGGCAGAGCCAGCGCCTTACTTCCTGTTGTGGTTGCCCACGGCTTAAGTGGCGCTTCGTCTTCGACTTGGGGTCGTCGAAAATTGTGACATTGATTGTGTTTGTGCTTGGGCTCAGCTGAGGCGAGGCAGTAGAGAGATAGGAGGTCCTGGGAGGATCTAAGCCGTTGAGCACTGAAAATATTTCACTTGGCTGGGGCTCCAGACGATTGCAGTGGCCATAAGCGGTCATAATTATGGCAGGAATGTGCCGCAGAGTCTGGGTTTTGGGAAAGAAATAGAAAGGAAGAAAACTCAAATTCATTTCAATTCATTTTTGGTTTTTTATTTCATATATATATATATATATTCTCCGCTTGCCATATCTCTATACAATCCATACACATTCCTTTATTGGTATCCTTTTTATTTGCTTAACTAAAATGTACATACACAACGGACAGAAAACAATCTGGAGAAGCCAAGTCAATACATAATATATCATATATATATAGTCAATAATATGACCCACTGGGTACTCATATTTACAATCATTTACATGGATATTTTAAGCACATTACGAGTAGTTACCCAATCATCGTTCCCATAGATTCTCTGCTCTCCACAGCTGTACAGCAACGGTCGTCGTTCCCTTAACAGTTAGATATTTTAATTATTGTTCTCTCTGTCGCCTTCTCGCCTTCTGATTCGGTATCTGTGTATTTCTGTATCTCTATCTGTAGCCCCATCTCTATAGCTATATTCTGTGACATTCTCTTTGGTCGCTGCTTGGATATTTACACGGCTGCCAGCTGCTAAATGATATACATATGTATCGAAGTCCTTTGTATAAATTCTGTAGAGTTATCTAACGCTGCCCCTTCCTTCCATTTCCCCTTCCCTCTCTCTCTTTCTCTTATATAAAAATATGCTCTTAACTTAAACGTTAGCTCCTCCTGGCCACTACAATTGCTAGACATTCGTCACACCCAGCTTGGCCAGGTTGCCCAGCGTAATGGCATCTCCGGGCTGAAGTCGCAGCGCCGCCTTGTAGCTGGCAGCCGCATGATTCGTCCTTCCCAGCAGATGCAGTATGGCCCCCAGATTGGTATGGGCATGGGCATCGTCTGGACGCAGAGCCACAGCCTAAGGGCGGGGGATAACAAATATGTTAATCTGTAGAGGCTTTTCTCATAAGTAAACTCACCTTTCTGTACCACATCTCAGCCTCCACCTTCCTGTCCAGCAGACGCATTGCCGTGGCAGCTGCCACCACCAGAGCGTAGTCCTTGGGCGCCAGCTCAGCGGCTCGGCGATGATAGAGAGCGGACTCATGATGTCGCGACTGCAGCGATAGGAATTCGGCTGAAAGGCGGGAGAGGAGGGAATACGAATCAATACTTCAATTCCAAGTAATGAAAATCCCTGAAAAACTCACCATAGTGATGATAGACGCTGGCCTGGTCGGGAGCCAGTTGTAGGGCCCGCTTGAACCACATTTCCGCCTCCGAGGCACGGCTGTTCTGCAGGAAAAAGAGCAAGGAACTCAGAAATACATCCCAAAAACGATGTCAAACCTAACAACTTACATTTCTGGCCAAAGTGATGCCGTAGGATAGATGCGCTGCCACCTGGTTGGGCTGCAATTCCAGCGCGGCTCGATGATGTCGCTCCGCTTCATCCCATTGCTGCAGTCGGCCCAGGACATCCCCTATTCGCTGGTACAGAACCTCTCGCTGTTGCGGCAACCCCGGCAGCGAGGAAAGGGCTTCCCTATAGATGGCCAGAGCTCGCTGTAGCTTTCCCTGCTCCACGTATAGAGCGCCCAGTTGCAAGTACGATGAGCTCCTTGCCTGGTCATGAGCCCCACGATCGCGAACCGAGGCTCCGTCCAGATTAGAGCCCGCCTGGAGGATCTCGATGGCCTGCTGGCGCTTGCCCAGCGCTATAAATGATATGCCCAGGTTGAGGTAGGCCACTGTGTCGGGAATGGAACATGTAAAACCTCTGGCAAAAACTGCGAAAAAAGCAAACTTACCCGCCAGATTCGGTCGGAATTTGATGGCGCGCTGAAAGCACTCCACAGCCGAGGGATAGTCCTGCTGATTCTGGTGCAGGATGCCCCTGAAGGGAGAGAGCAGGAGTGAAAGTGTTGACATTAATAGACTGAACTTGTGTCCGCCTCTCAAGATCTAATTAGAGCGTCCAAATCGGAGAGACTCGGTCTGTCGGTCGGGTCTCTTGTGGGGTTCGTGGAGCGCCTAACAAGTCGAGTGCCCGCCCCTGACGGACTGAAGGGTTGCTACTTACACAGAAAGAAATTACATTTCCAAGAAGCCCGCTTCTCTAGAATTTCAAAAGGCAACCTTCAGTGAAAGTGTACTTGGATTTATGTAATTAGTTTGCTCTTGGCTGCTGGCACTTTTCCCACAACATTTTCTCAAGCAAAAAAAGGGGGAAATGCAAACAGCAAATGTCGGAGGAGGGTCTGGGGAGAGGATCCTTTTTCCTTTTTCCCCATTTCGAATGCAGCAGCAGCAACTGTGGCAAAACACCAACAATAAAAGCTCGAAAGTAAAGTAAAAAATCAAATTATACAGCTCAGTGATTTTCTGGTTTCGGTGTTTGGCTGCTCGTGGCTCCTGCTCCTGAACACAGCTCTCCTGCTGGTCCCAACAGCGTGTGTGCGGGAGTGTGGAGTGTGTGTGTGAGAGCAGGACTCGAAATTCGGGGAGATGGCAATCAGTCAAGCAAGCGACAGGCGCCGCGAGCATTGCCATTGATGATTTGATCGCAGTAAATAATGTATGTACAAGATGTGTATCCGCAGGATACGTTCTGGAAGAGGGGAACGGGTAGAGGCTGCTGCTGCATTGATTTTCGATTAGCGCCCAGCCTGTTGAAGGGTTTCCACAGGACACACACACACACACATAATGGCAGCCTTAGCAGTGTGACCTGGTTCTGAACCATTGACTTGGGGATTCCGGCATTAGCTGCGCGCAACGAGTTAAAGGGAGAAGGAGGAGGCGGAGGAACAGACATAAGGACACTGGGATCCTGGCTGAGTACAAGCAATAATCTGGCCTGCGACAAGCCCGCTGCTGTCTGACGTTGACAGACAGGCGGTAAAAAGGAAACCCAAAATGACGCACTGAATATTCAAAGCACACAACTCCGCCGCGCTCACTTTTCTTTCTGCTTTTCTTTTTCTATTTTTTTTTTCTCTGTTTCCCCCAGCTTTGTATTTCCGCTTTTTCCTGCTGCCACTGCTGCTGGCTTTTCTTTCTTCTGTCGCATCGCATCGCATCGCATCGCATCGCGTCGCGTCGCTGCTGTGAAATATGCGCAATGAGCAAAAATGCAATGCGAACAGACAACAGACAGCAGACAAAACACAGACCCAGCAGCAGCAGCAGCAGCAGAGAAGTACAGCTCGGCCCAGGACATTGCGGAACAGGACAGAACAGAACAGGACAGAACAGAACCGAACTGAAAGCGAAGAACACAGCACGCTTACAGACTTTGTCAGACGTTGACAGACGGAGCCGGATGGCGGGAGAGAGAGAGTGTGAAAGCTAAGGACTTTTGTCGAGCATCCTGGATGGGGTACATCATGAAAAATATGCAGAGATTTCTCTGGAGTAAAACCTAGAGATCTTAACAAAGATGGAAAGTAATACAGACATGCCTTCGAATTATTAGCACTCTAAATAATTATCAGAGAGTGATATTTTCTTTAACTTTGAGTACATTTCGGATGTATACTTCTTAGAGATCGCACAATAAAATAAAGATCACATGAGCTTCAAAAAGTCCTTTGAAAAGTGAGTTTCTTTATAAAGATTTCTTGTGCTTTGACTCCAAACCTTTAAATCAGTGGTCCTTTAAATGTGTCGCCACATGTACAGTCTGCACAAAACAGACACTTTAGTCTTCTGGCTCAATCTAGCCCTTTTTCGCCTTAAAGTGATATACCAAAATCTTTCCAAATATAAAGATTCCACAGAGTGATAACCCTAAGAAATTTTCCTATTAAAATTCCCCTCTATTCCCTTCATTTTCTCTCTGTGTATACATCACGAAATGCGCATAGTTCTGCAGCGGCACGCAAATGCCCTGAGCAGGATACAAATGGGAAAGTACGCGGCGAAGGATGCAGTTTGCATGGCGACTTGCAGGAGTAGGAGAAGGATTGGTGCGTGTCTCTAGGGAAAGGAGAAAAAAAGGGGGCGGGGGAGAAACAAGGGAGAAAAAGGGAAATGGGCTTCATTTGACAGCTTGTTCGGCATTGTATTGTCAGGCAAGGGGACGAAGGACGCGGGAGTCTCTCATAACTGGGATGCTTCGCTGCATAAAATGGCCGCGCTAAATGCGCACCCAAGCGGAGTTCTGAGGGGGGAGGCTGATGGAGATAGTGCTTGGAGAACCCATGGAGAGATAATGAAAATGGCTGCCATTTATCGCATCGCCTTTGCCTGTCACATATGTGTGTGTAGAAATAGTAATGAGGCCAGTTCCGGTCTTTACTTTTGCACTAAAAGCGCAAAAACTATCTAAAATCAAAGAAAATAAGGCAGAAAAATCCTTAAGTTCATAAAAAATGGGTCCACGTTCAAAAAACTATAAGCAAAAGCTGTACTTTAGTCTTTCCTTTGACATGAAAAGTGCTTTTCCAACCCGAATTTCACCCCTCTTAATGGTCGCTAATGGTCCCGAGTTATCGCAGTTATCATAGTTATCGTAGTTATCGACTACTACTACTCACAGGTTAAAGTGCACATCCGCCATGTTGGGCCTGTAGCGTATGGCCTCCTGCAGCACCTGCTTGGCCTCCTCGTAACGTCCCTGCGAGCTAAGCACACTGCCCAGATTGCCCAGCGCTGAGGAGCAAATCAAATTAGCCGGATTGCCCGCGGAAAAAGAGAGAGAGAGTGCTGGTGCCACTTACCCTTTGGCGGATTGATGGCAATCGCACTCCTGTACAGGCTCTCCTCGTCCCGCCAGTCGGCGTTACGACGCACAGTCCTCAGGCTCATCGCAGCCAGTAGGACACTCAGGCTCAGGAGCAGGGTGCAGCGGGTACGCTGGGAGCAGGCCATCAGCTTGGAGACCCCGTAGCCCACGAGGAGGCAGAAGCCCACGCTGGGCAGGTACAGCAGACGCTCGGCCACCACGAAGCCCACGTAGAAGAGCAGGTTGCTGGCGGGCAGGAAGGGCAGGGCCAGGAAGCTGCAGGACATGAGCAGGACGCAGGCGTGCCTGTTGCCCGGCGACATGCCATCCAGCGCATAGTCCGAGGAGCAGTGGAAGCTGCCGCCCGAGTTGGAGCTGGACGAGGTTGATGAGGAGGAGGAGCTAGAGCTGGAGCTGGAGCTGGAGCTGCTGTTGGTGCTATTGCTGCAGCTGCTGCTGCTGCGGGAGCCGCGAAAGGCGGAAGACACGAGGTGATGGGGCTGGCTCTGGGCCTGAGCGGAGGACTGCGAGGCGCTGCCCTCGTAGACGTAGCCGCCGCTGCTGCTGCTGCTCTGGTTGTTGTTGTTGCAGTCGCGGCACGGCAGCGCCTCCTGGTGATGATAGGCTGCCTCAAAGGCTTGGTACTTGCTGCTGCTGCTGTTGGCCAGTCGCTTGCGCTTGGAGCGGGACTTGCGACCGGTGGCCACCTTCTGGATGTGATACTGGGGAAAGGAGGCGCCGGCGCCGCCGCCGCTAACCACGCCGCTGGCCACCTTGTGACCGCCGAGCAGAAGCTGCCGACAGCTGCGCCACGCCACGCCCACCAGCACCGAGTAGAAGCAGGCAGACTGGGCGTTCCTTCTATCCCACAGCGAGGTGACCCTGGGCAGGGCATCCATGCCCCAGTCGAAGCTCAACACCTGCGGCTGCAACAGCAGTCTCAGGTTGAAGACTGGCAGGTAAAGGAAGGTCAGCAGGCGCGTCCACATGGAGGGAGTGCGGGCAATGGGATTGTCGGCACTGGAGAAGGCCGTCTGCGGTCCTGGAACAATGACCAGGCGGCAGTAGATGCCACAGCAGAGAGCGCCCAGCACTATGCAAACGGATCGAAGGCGTTGCTGAAAGGGTAACAGCCAATTAAGAGAAATAAATTAATAAATAATTTTAAAAAAACTAAAGAAAAATCTGTTAAAATCTGCCTTAAAGTGGTCTTCACTCACCTTATCCACCTGACCGCTCAGACCACGCATCACATCGAACAAGGCGCATACAAGCAAAGCCGTGACGGCCGTCTCCTTGCAGAGCAGACCCGCCAGGGCCAGGAGCAGAGTAGCACCCAAGGCCAGCCACTGGCGAGGATCGCCGGACTCGCGCCATCGCATGTGACGCAGATAACTGAGGTACGTGAGCAGATAGCAGACGCAGGCGGCAACGTCCGCCCGCCCCACAACACCAGCCACCGCTTCCGTGTGGATGGGATGGGCGGCAAAGATGGCTCCGGCGGCTAAGACCGCCCACACAGAGGCCAGCAGAGTGCGAGCCACGCGCACCACCAAGGCAGTGGCCACGCAATGGAGCAGGTTGTTGACCAGATGGAAGCCCCAGGGCGCAAAGCCGCCGCCCAGCAGATAGTTGAGCCGGAAGCTGAGCACGCAGAGCGGACGCCAAGAGCCATGGGAGCCGTTATCCGTCAGCGGAGTGCCCCAGAAGTCATTGGCGAAGCTCCTTTGCCAGGGGCCGCTGCCAGAGACATCCGCATTGGCCAGGATGGCGCGTCTGCAATGGAAGGAAATAGGAGAAGAGTTTTTTTTACGTACAGATACTAAGGATACAAGAAGGTTTCTGCAAAATAATTGAAAGATTTAAGCTCGAGAATTAAGTTTAAATTCCTCGAGACTATGTGTTACCTTTAAGTAACTCCGTTTCTTAAGTTCACAGCGAAAACCTGACACAATTTAGCCCTAGGACTCGTTAAAAATTTAACCCCTTATTGCGAGATTCCTGGAATTTTTACCCCCCAAGAAGGAATTAAGTGCTCGAGTTGCAGCCAGCTTTGGGAGAAAGGGGAATGTCTGGATGTATGTATGTATGTCTTTTGTCGACGTTTTTCCCTGGCAACTTTTGTCCAATCATTAAGGCCACACATTCCCCCACACACACACATGCATTTATTGTGCACATTTTCAGCCGCAGGCCAGTGGAGGTTAAAGCCAAACTGGCTGCGTCTCTGTGTTGTCACTGATGGCATCATCATCAGCAGCAGCAGCATCGGCATCGGCATCCTCACGCACGGCACTCTGCAAGAGGGCACTGCGGGAAAAGTGTCCTCATTTTTTGTTATAATTTTTATACTATGAACTCTGATTTAAATCAAAAAATATCTTAAAAATCATAAGTAATACGTGATAAATATATGTAACATGGTTGGGCACCAACAATTCATGATTGGAGCCCCACAACAAAGATCTAAAGTCATGGATCTGTGTATATTTTGTTTTTCTTATCTTAAGGAAGAAGTGCCACTTCCCGACGATGTGTAGGTTTTGTTTTTGTAGCCTTGATTGCGTAAAAATATTACAATCATGAAGCAAAAAGCTCTGAGAGCTGAAATAATTTTACTAAAACTAGATTTCTTTTCTATGTTTTTAATGAAAGTAACCCCCCCTTATTTTTTGCTGTGCACAAGGACAGCGGCAACTACAATTCTGAGAACGACTTCCACTACAATGCCAACATCATCGACTGCTATCCTGTTGGCTTTTCCCACACAAACACACACACACACACACCACGACTCGTGGCTGGCTTGCATTTTGGTCTTTGGTGCGGAGTCCTACTTCCCGCTTCTGCCCTCCAACAGCTCCTGCTCCTACTCCTCCTCCCCTTGCATTCTTACCTGTGCCACCTGTGCACTCTTTGCACGCACGGCAGGCGGACTTTTGTAGGATTTTGGCCGGGTGTTCGTGACAACGACGACGGCGGCGGTGCCAGCAGCTCGTATATCATGGGAAATGCCGATGAGGTGGCCTGCTCCGGCAGCTCCCCCCGCCCCCGCCAGTGGTTCACATAAACAAATGCCACTCTAATGCCGCATAAAGTCGCTGGAGAGCGCCTTCTTGTCAGTGTGGTGGGCGGGGTTCTGGGTTTCTGGGTTTGCCCGGGCTGAAATTCGATTTTAAGCACCGCCGGAATTCCATTGCAGCATCAAGGCATGCCGCAGGCGACCTTTTACCTTGCCATTTTCCTTCTATTATTTTTTTTTTCCTTGCTGGAAGGGGGAGTATTTCCTATCGCAACTTTAATAAATTTGCCTGGAGGCTGCTCGAACGCTTTCCCCCCCCCGCATACGCAGCTGCTTCAACTTCCCCCTAAATCTAGGGCATAATGACTCTTACCTGTCGTCGTAGACGAAGCCGGCATTCAGGGTGTTCAGATACAGGATGAAGGCCAGGCTGCAGCAGAATAGACACGTGTAGTCCATGCTGGAAGGAGAAAGAGGAGAAATAATCGATTAGTTAAGAGTAGAAGCTATTGCAAGACAAGAATCAGGTTTGTTTTAGTTGAACTTATTGGTTATTATTGGGGAAATATTTAGGTTTTAATGGAAAGTACAAGTAAGAACCTTAATTAAGTATTTAAGGGGGATAAATACTAACAGAAAATAGTAAATTATTCTATATATTTCAAGAAAGGCTTCATAGTTCTCATAGATCTTTGTATTAAAAAGCAACTCTCTTGGCTTGTAAAATGAGTCCGCAAGTAGCGAAAGTTATGACATTCATCTCTGGATACTTTCGCAGCAAAGTCTGGATCATATTTCCCATTACTCCTGCCGGGGGCATTGAGTAACTGCTGGCAGCAGCTTTTCCTCTGCTTTTCCTCTGCTTTTCCTTTGCCTTCCGCTTTCGGCTTGCCATTCCTTTCAGGGCCGGCAATGCAATGCAGGTAGATTGCATTCATGACTTCCTCCTTTTTGGCGCATTGTCATTGTGTTGTCCTTTCGGACTCTGTGACAGCAGTGGTTCTTGCTGTTGTCCTGCTGCTGCTGCTTCTGCTCCTACTTCTGCTGCTCCTGCTGCCTTTGTTGTTGTTTACTGGCCGTTGATGATGTTGCTACAGCCATTACACATAATGAGAGGCAGCAGTCTGTTGCCGTTGCTGTTGCTCTTGCATTTGCTTATCCCACCCTTACCCCTTGCAACCCCGCCTTTAGTCCCTTTTCTGTTGCTCCTCCGACTCTATATGCACATTTGTTGCTGCGGTTGCCAACGTCAACAACATCCTCCTGCAGCTACTCCTCCTGGAACTCCACCATCTCCACCGAAAGATACAACCCCCTTTTTGTGCCAACAGCATCGTTGACATTAAGAGTCGCAGCAGTGGCAGACAATAAAGGCTATCAACAAGCCTGGTCTGCAATGTGTGTGTGAGTGTGTAGGTGTATCCGTTGGCTTTTTCAGCGATTAATGAACACACGCTGACTCTAGAGAGACCTTGGGTCTCGTTAAACTATTCCCTATACGGGTTTCCGTCTAAATAGCTTTCCATAAAGAGAGTTTCATATTTAGAAAGGTAAAATATTATATTCATACTCAAGTACAGTCAGGGAAAACTCCTTAAAAATAAAAGAAATATAATTTTCTGTAATTATTTCGTAGTCCTATTTAGGTAGGAAAATTTTCTTTATTCTTATTATTCTTAGAGTGATTTTAAAGTCTTTTATCCTTGTAAACTGCTTTATCAGCTTTAATGCTCTCGTTCTATATTTTCACTAAATTATTTACTTATTTTTAACATTCTCAAGAGAAGTTTTTTTCTTATTTACCAGTTACCCGCCAAACTAAAGCACCTATTTAATTTAGCAAGGCCATAGTACATTCATCCCAAATTATTTGTGCCATTCATAAGATAAAATTCAGTAATAAATCATTCATTTATTTGTATACCTTAGGAACTAGTTCCCTTGATCCAACCAAATTGCGCAACACCATCGCTTTTCCTTTAGCTTTTCCCTCCCTTTATTTCGGCCTTGTACATGCGAGTAATAAGCAGTTGGCTTAGGCTTCGCTAAGTCTCACAAGGGGCGAGAGTGAGTAAGAGGTTGGGTTAGGAGGTTAGGAGGTTGGGCTTCATCGCTAAGCCGGCATAGTTTTGTCGACGTTGACACACTAAGAGAGAGAGAGGAGAGAGATTTGGCATTATGCACGAGGGGCCGGGCACCGGCTTATGGCCAAATTAGCAGCATTCAATATGCGAGTAAGCCGCCAAAAGGGAAAATGGGAAAAGCGAAAGCGAAGGCACAACACACTGGCTGGCACACACCAGCCCAAATTGCTTTGCTAATGAGCCATAATGATGAGCTCAGAGCTCGTGTTGCTCGGAGTTGCTTCTTCCTTTTCTTTTGTTGGTGTTTGCCTGATTGATTCGCCTGCAGTTTCCGCCTGTTTCCGAGCCATTGACTGCTGCTGCTGGGCCAGCTTAACACACGCTCGGACCTCCTATCATTTCCAGCTTGTCAACTCATTTGGCGAGCGACTCGCATACCAATTATCCACAAATAATTGCCCACAACTTGAGCACTTTATATAAGAAGAAGGTCCTTTGTTTGCTGGTCGTACATTTCCTTTGCCTTCCTTCCTTCCGCTCAATCTCGCACACACATGGAGGGAGGGAGGGAGGAGCTCCTGGGGCTCGGCCTGGGCTGGCTAGGGCTTTATCGGCTAGTCTGGGCCATAAATCATGTTTTATTTTCGTAATTAGCCCGGCCACACCACATAAATAACGGGCTTTTCATTGTCTCAATTTTCGTGGGAGTGTGCTTCCCGGCTTTGTTTTGTTGTTTGCCTATTTAACAGTTTCAGGTTTATTGTTGATTAAATTTCCACTTTGTCTTATTACTTGCCCAGCGCTGTTGGTCGCACTTTAAACTGTTTGCCAAGTTGCCACTTGCTATTGGCCATTTTCCCTTGCTTTCCTGTCACTTTCCACTTGCCTCGCCCCATGCCAGTTGGCACTTTTGTTTTTGTTATTTTTGTTGTTTTTTTTTTATTGCCCTGCCACCTGCCACCTGCCATCCTTTGCTGCTGACCTAGTAAATTGTGTCGTCTAATGGTTTTTTCTGGCATAGCGTTGCGTTTGTTTGTTGTGCCTTTGACAGTTTCCGCTTCCGCTGGGCAGGTGTTGCCCTGTGTGTGTGTTTCCACACCTCCACCGCCACGCCTAATGCGAAGGTCGCCCATAACCCTTGGCCTGCTCGGATGCAGCCGAATCGATCCAGGGTCACTCTGCAGGCCTCAATTAGCCGGCAGGGCTGGACTTTGGGCATTAAAATTCTAAATTAATTGCCCGAAATGCCAGAAACAGCAGCAGCAGCAGCAGCAGTATGGAAATTAGAAACTGGCCCGGGACTCTGGAGACTAATATACGTGAAATTTAAGCGCATTGAATTAATTCCCTCCTTCCCAAAACCCAAAACTCTCGCACGAATAAAGTTATTTAGGGTCCGGGGCAGCAAAAACTATAATTAATAGGCGTTTTTATTTCACTTTGCTTGATTATGCATAAAATTAATTATATGCCGACACCTGCGGCCAGCGGGCTATAGCCCGGTGTTCTATGTTGCCGGGAAGTTCGGCCCCTCGGAAAAGGGGTTAACCACCCTCGACACCCACGACGTACACCTGCTGCTTTTTTTTTTCATTTCTTTCATTTCTACCCGCCCAAAAGGTGAGCAATCATTTGCCGCTTAAATTGCTGTCGAATAGGGCTGAAAAGGAGAGCCTCCGCCCGGCTACAGTTGAGTAAACCTGCCAAAAGTGAAAGTTTATTATTATGCGGTATGCAGCGTTGGCCGGGGCTTTGCACTGCATTTTAAATAAGCCCCCAAAAAAGGCAGTTGCAGTTTAGCTTGCTTCAGCTCCCTCTATTCCCCAGGCTCTATGCATGGATAGCTCTTTGGCCCAACCGGACATCAAAATAATGAACGGAAAGGCAGCCATTTTGGGAAAGTACCGTAAAAATGCCGAAAAACGTTTTAAAAATGAAACGATTACACCATTGCGGCTTGCAAACGACCAAGTTATGATAATGTTTGGCCAACTAAACTCGTTTAGCTTGCCAAATACGAATGCAGCCCCCCGTGGGGTATGTGTGTGTGTGTGTGTGTGTGTGTGGATGTGCCAGGTAACCCGCACAGCAAGTGCACAACACATGCAAACAAGTCGGAATCCAAAGTGAAGAGTGGACCCAGAGTCCCGGCCTGACTTTCCGGTCAGCTTTCGTTAGGCCCAGGGCTGCCCTTGCTGCTGCCAATATTTTTTGAGGTATTTGGAAGCCGAGTTGAGCTTTGTGGGTGTCTTTGGTTGGAGAGAGAGAAACTCGAAATTCGAGTACGGTATGAATGCTTATGCGGTTGGATTGCAGTTTGAAAANAAAAGATTGAACATTTCGAAAAGATCTCAAGATTTTGAGTAAAAAGGGAATTCGTTAAGTGCTTGAGTGATTCATTACGTAGGGAGAGAGTGATAAGTGTAATGAAATATTTAACAACGCCATTATGCGCCATAGTACATGCTTCCCAAACTATGATGTTATGGATTATTGATAAACGTGGGAAGGAGAAGATACAAAGCCAATGCATTGGGAGTATTTAAAGTATTAGCAAATATTGTTCACAAAATTCAAAATTCAAATTCTCTTTTCCCTTGACTTCCCTAGAAAATTATTTTCAAAATTATTTCTTGTAGTGTGCGATAGTTCGGATTCGAAGCCAAAGCCAGTAACAGAGTCAGACTTTTGGCAGTTTTATGCTAATCACAAAAAGGCAGTTTCCCGCCCACATACACACACACACAGACGTGGCACACACACTCTCTCACACATATGTGGGGGCGTGGCTTGTGTTTGAGGAAAACTTTTCATATTTCGGGGGCCCTGGCCCTGCAGTAAAGTTTTCCGTTCGCTTTGGGGGCTTTCCTCGAGTTTCGGTTTTATAACTCGTTGAACATTTGCCCAACAGTTCGTACAATTGCAGTGCCGTCGCCTCCGCCGCCGTCGCCTCCGCCGCTCCGTGCAAAACCTGTCGGTGAGCGGCTTTTCGAAGGAATTATGAAAGTGCCGCAGTTCCGCTTGGGGCTCAGATTGTGTCGAAATTTGAATGCGCAGCTGATTTTCTATACGCTTGGATCGAAAAGATTAGTTCGCGGGGGGAGGGGCAAATTAAGGGCGAGAGGCAGCAGCACAAGTTGGAAATACTTGAGGAGATTCCGCCTGCCGACAGACACCCGATGCAGGCATAAATAATAATTAGGTAATAATTAGCATCTGTCAATTAACGCAGAGCCCTCGATATGCCTCTCGAGTTTCGCTCCGGTCCGCTCTGCTGTCTCTCTCCCCGCTCCACAGCACTTCACGGCCATAATTTAATTTAAATGCCCAAAACTGTGAATCGTTTAATTATGTATTCGCTTTCGCACATGCTGGCACACTCACGCACAGCGGAAAATGGGTGGAAAACACTTAACAGGGGGGCGGCGATGGCGGTGGGAAAGAAAGGATGCTTTACGGATTTACTATGCCAAAATGTTTTGGGCGAACGGGAAAAACAAAAGCCAAAAGCCCAAAAAGTGGAATCCGAAGCGTCTCGATAATCGCGTTGGGTGGAAAATTGGAGGAAAATCGAGGGGGAAAATAGAAGCTGCGGCCTAGTTACAAACTGGGTATTTTAGTAGTGTCAGTGCGTGTGCGTGTGTGTGTGTGTGTGTGTGTCGAGCTGCGTTAATTGAATGCGCAACTGTCGTGCCCTCCCCCTCGCCCTGCTCCCTCCTCCCTCCTCATTTGCGTAAGCCTGTTGAACAATTATAACCGGGATGTCCAAAATGCCAGGCAAGTGCCTTGAAATTGAGTCCGACGACCAACGTGGCGTATGCGTGTTGCTCTATATGCTAATTAAAATGACATGTGCGTATATAAGCGCGTCCGTATGTGTGCATGTCTCTCTGTGTGTGTGTGTGTGTGTATCTCTGTCGCTTTTTGTCTGTCTGTCTCGTGTGTGTGTGTGTGTGTGTGCGCGCGCTTTGTGCTGTTTGCATTACATAATTATAATTACGCATACGCCATGTTGGCGCGCATTTGATTTGCCCGCTCTTCTGCACTGGAAAAATGTTGGGGAAACTTTGAAAAATAACTTCAGTTTATTACAAAAAAAATGGCTTCAAGGTTTTGTATAGTTTTCGGGAGATATACCGCATGTTTAGGGGTACAAAAACAAAATCTACACATCGTCGTGAGCGAATTGCTATACATTACGATGCAAACAGGAATGACATTTATTTCCAATTTTAATTTGGTTTAAAAATTAAAAAGATACTCTTAAATCTTGTAGAAATAATATCTGTAGATAAGTATCCCAAGTTTAGAGATAACTTTCATTAAAAATCCCCAGTAAATCTTTTGATATGCTAACAAAATTATAAAAATACTAAAGAATACCAAGTACCAAAAAGTTAGAAATCCTTTTCTCGAACTGTATTTTTTTATCTCTGGGCCCCGAGAACTTGTTCATTCGTTCCCTCTGTGCAATTGTGGCAAATATTTACGATACTGTTGCATTCGTACCACCAGTTTTTCAGTCCCAGACTCTCTGTTATTTTTTTCCCCGTAGCCCTTAAATAGTTGGCATGGAATATTAAACATTTTGACGCGTTGCTCAAACAAGAAGGTTCGCAAAAACGAAAGAAAAAAAAACACAGCAAATCGAAACATTAACTGGCGGGGCGTTTCACATGAAATAATTAAACGGCAAACCATATTTGTGCCCATCAGGTGTCCTGTCCTGCATCCTGCATATATCCCGCTGCGTTTGCGTATGCAGGATGCGTATATACAAGGTTGGGGGAAAGAAATCCAATTGCTAACCGCAAACATAATTAAAAACTTTGCGCAACCACAATCGATGCCAATGCGATTGCGTTCCGATTTCTGGACATTATACAACCCACGTGGCTGGGAATGGTTTGGGAGAAAGGAGCTGTTGCAGTTGCAATAAAATTGAGCGGAAATGCTCAGGGGCTGCGTGACACGAACTGCAATTTTCTCTCCTCCATGCCCGGGCACCTACAACACCCAACACCCACCCAGAGTCGATTCGTACGTGGGCATAAATCCAATTAAATCACAAGTTACGCAATGTGATAAGTCACGTTGTTTATTGTTTCAGTGCTAACACACAGGAGCAGGAGCAGGAGCAGGAGCAGGAGCCGGAGCATCTGCAAGGATGGAGCAGGGGAGGCGGAAGCACTCGCACTCGCACACCGCAATTTATGCACAACCGACAGGCAAACAACGAAACAAACAAACAACTCACG
Organism: Drosophila baimaii; assembly: GCA_018874675.1. NCBI lineage: Eukaryota > Metazoa > Arthropoda > Insecta > Diptera > Drosophilidae > Drosophila > Drosophila baimaii. The sequence continues at coordinate 21,297 of JAEIIU010050117.1, forward strand.
CCGCCGCCAGCCGCTGCGGTGTGCGAAAAATAAAATAAAAATAAAAAATAAATAAAAAAAAGAACAACAACCACGTTCAAATGAAGCCCCATAAAATTCAGCACAACTAAACGCAGTCGTGGCTGTGGATTTGCGAGGCGTATATCAGTGGAACAGCAGCACGCAGCAGCCACCGCGATGGATAATCCCGGCGAGCCACCGATGCACTGGCTCCTATGAATGCATAATAATCCTGTGAAATAAATGATTTCAAGCTGACTAATTCCAGGGGGCTTTCGATTTTAAGCTTGGGGAAAGCATTAAAGAGGTGGAAAAAGTAGAAGTGCATATATATGAACTATAAATGCAGTTACCTTTAAAACCAACTACTATGCTTAATGAATAAAAAATCTCATTGAAACAAATTTATTTTGATTTTCTTTTAAGCAAATAAAATTAGAAAGATAAGATTTTAATAGGTTTTCCTAAGAAATGCCCTTGAAATTACTAAAAAGCTTTTCTCCAGGATTTTAAATACTCATAAGCCCCCCATAAAAACCCTCCTGCCAGAGTCAGGAAGCTAAAAATAAAGCCCATCTTCCGCCGAAGACAGCTTCGATTTTTGTATGGCTTCCAATGAATGTCTTCCACGACAAGGACGACCCAGTTTATGGCTGCTTGACCAACTCTTTGCATCCCCAAATCCCCAAACCTGTCTCTCACTCATTATTTACTTTTTGGTCAAGAAGTTTGAGGAGAGCAGGCAAAGGCGGAAAAAAGGGCACAAAACCAGGGTGAAATATGAGTTGGACAAAATAAAGGGAAACACACTGCCAAACAATTTTTGAAGTGCGTTTCGTCGGCGCACATTGAAGTTCGTGTGGCTTTCAGCGCTGCCTCGTGCAAACTTGATTATATTTCTGTTGGGTGGGTGGTGGTGCTTCGGGGCGTGGTCAGGTCCCAAAAGGTAAGGTCCTGGTTTATTGAAGCATCAATTCCTTTTTTTTTTTCTTCTTCTTCTTCTTCTTTGGCCAGCCAAATTATTTATTAAGTCCCCAAAAGGGGCAGTGGCGGCAAACGCCTCACTAAAGATTCGCCGCAGATTCCTTCTAACCGCAAGGAGAAAAGGGTTTCTCCCAAACTTTTAATGCGAAAACGGGGGAAAAGCAGCTTTAAGGCCAAGCCAAGATGCCTCCTTTTATGGTTTTTTAATGCTGCAGCATTATTTCTAGGTGGCTTCTATGCTTCACTCGCACTCGTACACGGCGGCCTGCGGCGACTTGAAACCCCGGCAAACGGCGCGTTGGAGCGTTAAAATTTGTCACGCGCGCACATGGGGCGTATGTGTAATTTTTGTGCACTCTGCCCCAGGCGTACTTCCCTATTTCCGCATCGATCGGTCGATGTGTGTGTGTGTGTGTGTGTGTGTGTGTGCCAGCTGGCAAATGTATATCGCAAACATTTCTATCAATCATTCAAAGCGATTGATTCGCAATGCAAACGAAGTCGGAGTAGGAGTTGGAGGGCGCACCTGCAGCTGCCGGTTTCCATTGCCAAAATAATGCACATTGCAATATCGTCCTAGTACACACTCGCACACACACACACACAGTTGCAAATTGACAGCCAACAGATTTTTTGCCATTGTGCAAAAATGCTCGTCATGTGTGCGGGCTAAGCCTGGCCAGAGATACAGATGCAGATACAAGCGTCGTCGGATGTAGAGACAGATACAGAGCAGGACACAGAGGGCAAACAAGCAAATAAACAGGAGCAGCCAGGCAAGAGTGGGAGGGGAGCGAGAGCAGCAGCTGCCACATGCTGGTAGCCAGCACAATTTGCTGTTGCAAATTTGTATCTGCTATGAAATGTAAGAATGTAATTGATGTGCCATTTGCGGCGAAGTGGTGATTGAGCAGGAGGCAGGAGCAGCAGCAGCGGGTTGCAGGTGACCCCGGCATTTTCCAAGATACAAAAGGCAGGCTGCAACGCCATGTGCACGGAGACAAATCTTGTTTTTCAAGTAAAAAGTAGTCAGAGATTGTTAAAGATGTATTTTTTGAATATTTATAAAGTTAAATTAAAAGTTGTGGTCCTCTTCAGTTGCTTTTTATAAGATAAGTATTGAAATATTAAAGCTCATGGAATATTAAAATTGTTTATTAAGTACATTGTTTATTAAAGATTTCTTATAGAAACTATCAACTGGAAATAGCGTAATAAATACATATTTAAAGCATATAATTAGGCTACACCTAAGCGCAAGCTTAAGCTATGAAAAAGGAATCTTTAACCTCTCATAATATTCTTTTAATTTCTCCTACAATTTCTCCTGGTGTAATTTCTTTCGGTTGTGAATGCTGCTCATGAATGCCAACCAAACACAGTATTTTAAGTGAATGAAATGAAAACAAATATTGCAAATTTACACAATATAGAGAGAGAGAGAGCACGGCGGTGGCCGCAGTTCGTGTGTGTGAGTCAGTGAGGGATTGGCATATCTGTGGCAGAGCTGCGGTTTGCGGCCAACTGTCCATTATGCGGCTGCCAACAGTCGCGGATTCGCAATTGCACTGATACCGAACTAACTCCTTCCTCCCTTATTTAATCATTGATTTATCTGGTTAAAAACTGCACAGAGCTCGTGCTCGTAACCAAACTAATCGATGATTATTGACTGAATACACCGATCTTGGCTACCTATCTTCCCTAGACCATGTTTGAGCTGGGCAAATACAACTTACTGATTTTATTGCAAATTGATTTTATGTACACCTGCCACGCCCACACACATCGAAGGTCCTTCGACTGCCAGCCAGCCAGCCAGCAGTTTAATTCAAACAAATTTTTATACCCTTGCAGAGGGTATTATAGTTTTGCCATGATGTTTGCAACGCAGTGAAGGAGTCAT
>JAEIIU010050132.1:294-19572 GCA_018874675.1 Drosophila baimaii
CGCCCTTAAAGGCGCCGAGACTAATTATACAATAACTTCAAGAATATTGCTCAGATCGGTTTGAAATTTTGATGACATATTCTTAAAATGTTAACCAATAAGATAAAACAAAAACAAAAAAATGTTTTTTTCAAAAGTGAAAACCCAGACCCCCCCCTTAACAGCCGAGTCGATCTAGCCAAGTCTGCTTGTGAGTCTGTCCGTTTCTAGGCAAACTAGTCTCTTAGTTTAGAGATTTTTTGAATAATGCATGTAGTATATATGCCTGATCGTAGTACCATATTTTATAATCGCAAAATTGTATGGTTTTAACTTTTTCATTTTTCCAGGCGGGTCCCGGCAAAATGGTGCCCGGCAAGCGAATACCACAGCGACCCCATCCGCCGCCCTGCGACAACTCCAACGACAGTGGCCTCGGCTTTGACCAGCACACGGAGCTGAGGTCCTCCGCAGGATCGTCGGGTGGCGACTCTGGCCCACGATCGACGGGATTGTTGGTCAATAGTGCATTAACCAACACGGTTGCAGCAGCGGCCGCGGCAGCAGCAGCAGCAGTGGCCAGCAACACGTTGCAGCAACACCAGCAACACCATCAACAACAGCAGCAACAACAGCAGCAGCAGCAGCAACAGCAACAGCAGCAGCAGCAGCAGCAGCAACATGCACCACAACAGCATTTAATACGCGCGATACCTGTATCAAGGTGAGTCCACCTGCGTCCCATCTCTCCAACTAACTGTCCATCGATCAAGTCAAGTCCCCCGAACCCGATCTCGATCTCTCTCTCAAATCTCGCAAAATCTTTAGCCGAGTTCATGCGCAGCCGCGACTCGAGATAAGTGCCAGTTCATGATTTCATTTCGTTTTGCGTTTTGCGATTCATGGTTACGAGTAAATGATGAACATCGATCGATTGCCACTCACCTCTCCGAAAACTCACACGCACGCAAAAAAAAAAACACACCACAACTAATGCACTGATTTATTTATAAATAAATGAAACATATGTTTTCGAGTTAAAGTATTTAATAGCTTCAGTGATTATTAGACGCTTTGTTCGTAGTATCTTTAAAAGATTCGATGGGCTTTCTTTTATTTTATTAGTTTTCTTCAGGCTTGTCCGTTTGTCCGTTAATGAGAGTTTAAGCTTATAACTGTATTAAATTATATAGCTTTTGATTTGTAGCATTTAAGTTATATCTTGTAGGATGTTAGGGATTATATTTGTATGTATTAAAAATGAAAATATAAACTGTATTATGTTGGAATTTTATAAATTTAGCTGTGTTAAGGTCAAGTGTCCGTTATAAAGAATCCAAAAATGATTAAAACTCCTTCAAGTGTCTAGAATCATATATTATTATAAGTTGTAAACAAAGATAGATAACTCCCAAGCATTGTCTTGCTCATCCTTATCATAACTGAGGAAATACGTCTAGTTTTTCTTTTGTATACAACTAGATTTGAGTATCATATTTAGGGTTTCTCAATTAGCCAAGCTTGGCTTTGCCTTTATACAGAATTGCTCTGCTTCAATGTGAGTCTCAAATGCCAAAAAAAAAATCAGCAAGGAGCGACAGTTGGTCTTGGGTTTCATCAATAGCCCAGAACCTAGCTTGCTCTCTTAATTCACCAAATCCCTCAGTACAGTCCAGCCCTTCACTGAGATCAGAACAGACGTGTGTGTGCTAGCTTTCCTAGCTTTTTTTTTGTATTCAGAAATGTGGAATTGCGAAATGTATAAAAAGTGAGTTAAATAATAGAGTAAAGTCTTTGAAATCTATTGATTTTAGTTATGATTAAATCTGGATAAATGATTTTTCTCATTTTTCTTTATTTATAAATATAAATTCCTATACATATGAGAGGTCCTCTTGAGAGAGTTGTGTGATTGCTTTAGGGATTGAAGCTGCTCTATAAGTAGTTGTTTCTATAAAGATGGAAACTAAAGCTTATTATTTATTATAAATTCAAAGGCTTACAAAGTGGAAGTGTGATTTATTTTAGTTAATATTTTATTAATTTATTAATAATTATTGAACGTAAAGTTCAGGATTTAAAATATACATATGTATATTCTAAATCCTGAACTTTACGTTCAATAACTGTAAAATCCTCTGATTCCAAAAGTCACTAGGTCACTTATCCCCTCTTATATCAGAGTCATAGATAAATTACAAATCCTCAGCATCAGTCACAAAAAAATAAATAAAATATACTTATGCTTGATCATGTGCCACTTTGGGTGTTTTTTTTTTTTGTTGTAGACAGGTTTTTCCTTTGTAGGTCATGGTGAATGTGTTTTCTTATTTTAAATAGATTTGATACGGATTAAGATTTTGATTTCAATTTCAATTTCAATTTAAATCATGTTCATTTTGTTGTTGTTTTTGTTGTTGTTGTTATTGTTGATATTGCTTTTGTTGTTGTCCTAGCTATACCTATGTCTTAGTCGTAGCTTTTGTAATTGCATGCCGACCCCTGGCCCCACTATCTCTGTAAATATCCGCATTATCTTATCGGCCTATCAGTGCTTTTTTTTTGTTACCTCTACTCTCTCCTTCGAATTGCAAATTGTGCATTCGAATGACAAAATCAAGAGGAGGTAAAGGAGGAGGAGGAAGGTGCTTGGCTCTTGGGGTTGCCCCCTTATCTCAAAGCAAAAAAAAAAATTATAAAAATAAAAAACAAAAAAGGAAAACAAAGAGTTTGTTGTGATTTTTATTGGGTTTATTTAGGGCTTTTGTTAATTGCTGGTGCGATCGGTAGTTGTTGGTTTTAGGTGTTAGTGGCCACTGCATTTTTTCCTATTTATGGTTCATTTATCTACAGATTGAACTAAGGGATTTTTAGGGTTAATAATTCCTCATAAAAGTACAAAGAAATTAGGTTAATAAAGAGGATTTGATTTATACCCTCACTAAGATTAGGTAGCTCTCTAACATTTGTTACTTGCTAATCTTGCTGATTATTTGCACACATTTTTTTTTTGGCGGCTGATTTAATTTGCATTCATTTTTTGGCCAGTCTCCATGCAAAAACACATTCATATACAGATGATATACACATTTATATTTTCATATTTTTTCCCCCTCACTCACTGCCTGGCTGGGCAATGACTTTTGGATTGTTTTCTTTTCATTTTTCACTGCGATTACTTATACGCACTGTTGACGCCGTCCGCCTTGCGATTCGTGAGTTTACTTTACTCTGCTCCGCTGATTATCAATCGGCTGCATTTGTGCAGCAGTGTGTGCTCCGTTTTTCTGATTTTACGATTTGGGTTAGGATTGAATCGCAGTATCTGCGAGTCTCACTTCGTCCATCGCTCATCGTTCTCATCATCGCTTACGTATTCGGATTATGTGGCATTATTACTTTATGACTATCAGTTGTATTAGCTAATAAGTCTCGACTAGTTAGCTTAGTTTCATGTTGTTCTCACATGTATTTGGCTTACAAAAATGTTTATTTTGGGATTTTCAACTGATTTTAAAAACTAAATAAAAATGTTGTTTGTTTACATTGAATATTGAGACTGTTTTAAGGACGAATTTAAAGTATATTTTATGAAAATAATATGAAAATTTATAATAAAATAATAATTTATATTACAAAATGTTCCTTCTTTTTATAAAAGTAAGACAAATATGAATTCATTTGAGATTCGTTTATTCTATAATGTTATTTCCCATATTTACTTGGAATTTTCTCTATTTTTTACACCAACCTTCAACCGACTTGTCTGTCTTGATATTCTCTTGTCGAATTCAATATAAAAGCCAGACTTCTCGATTGAGTTCACAGGCCGTTAGTTTTGTTCAGATCTATTCAGATCCATTTAGTTATATGCAGTATAGTTCCAGTTCCCTTGAGTTGTGTCGGGATTTGACTTCACTCAATGCATTTAAAATGCATTCGGACATTGATTGGGGGGGCATTGTCGATTTCGATTTATTTTGCAATCTCTTTAGGAATGCTGCAGGTTTTATATGCTTCTTTATATACTTAATGGATGAATACTAGGGCAAAAATTACAAAAATTTTCTTTCAAATTTTTAAATATACTCTAAACCATTCATAAAGATTTATATCGAAACAATCGATTTGCTAAAAATATCAAAACAAATATGTATATCGAGCAATGATTCGACCTTCCACAAATTAATAAAATCTTAAATGTGTATATTTGAGTTATCGATAATATATCAAATTTATATTATCCTCAAAAATAAATTGAGTATCAATATACAAAATATCAAAACATATCAAAATTTATATTACTATAAAGTAATTACTTTTCAAATTAGGTAGTGGATGAATCGATCAATAAAACGATAGTTTTAAAAATTAATTCATTGATCGATAGGACTGTACTTAGAAATTATAAGAAATTTGAGTATCGATAACAATATATCGTATGGAGTAATTAGTTTCCAAAATTAGCTTGATTAATCGATCAATAAACCGATACTCCACAGTTTCTTCGATTAATTATTGAACATTAGATCGATAGGATTCGATTTAAATATTATTAAAAATCGATTAAATAAATTACCTAACGCTGTCTGCGTGTGCTGCTGTTGTGTATCCCCCCCATGTACATGAATGTCTGTATATATATATATGTATATGTTAACGTATAGATCGCGGCACTCCAGGAATATGATGAGCCACTATCTGGAGGACCTCGACCTGGTTTCGGCCTCCTCCTCGGAGGACTCCTCAACCAACACCTCGCCGCCGGTCAGTATCAGTTTGGACGAGGACACGGGCTTTGTCAACGACAACAACATGACGGCACCCACATCCGTTGGCAGCACCTCCGCCTCCACTCCCAGTTCGGATCCCTTTGGCGGTGTCTTCCAGGCCACCGAAGCGGCAGTGGCAGCGGCAGTGAATGCCTTTACCCAGCAGCATCAGCATCATCAGGTGCAGCATCAGCATCAGCAGGTGCAACTCCCACAGCAGCAGCAGCAGCAGCAGCAGCAACAGCAACCACAACAGCAGTTCCATTATCCCGGCTTGCTGCAGCATCACCAACAACCGCAGCAACAACCACAGCATCATCATCGCCATGGCAAACACATCCACAAACGCAAGAAGCTCGAGTGCAACCAGGTGGAATTGGACAACGATGATGCCTGCAGCGAGGACGAGTTCATTCGCAAGATAGCCGCCAGTTCGGTGGCAGCAGCCACTGTGGAGCCCACACCACCACCCCCAGCTGCAGCAGCGGCTCCAGTCTTGCCCGAAGTTGCCACCGCATCGGCAGCTCCTCCACCCGCAGTACCAGCCATGTTGCCCGCTGGCAAGCACCTGCCACGCCCCAACAATGAGACAAAGTAAGCAGGACGAACTGAAGGCCAAAACCCGAAAAAAACAATCTAAAAAATACTTCTGAAACAAAATTTAAAAAAATCTCGCTTATACTTTGGTAAAATCTTGCACAAAAATATAGGTTAATCCGATGGATTTTCACTGAGTAGTAGTCCCTTGCCTAAGGGCTTCAAAATGAAAAAATAAATTAAGGCAATAGAAAAGGAAAGGGGACAAAATTTACCCAAAAAATGGCAAAGAAATGAAATATAAGTTTCGGAAGTAAAATTAAATGAGTTATAAAGCAATTAGCTTAAAAATCACATTATAAAACAATTTGAAAAAATTTTTAAAAATACTTAAGCATTTTGGAAACATAGAAGAAAGTTATTAGAAATGTTGAGGATATATATCCCCCCCTGCAAAATTCTATAAAAAAAACAAACAAAATAAATGTGATAAAACAAAGGACTAGATAAAATAATGCCCAGACAAACAGGCCTGCCTGACTCTAGCTGAACACGAATCTGTGGTCCCAAATGGTCCATCACATCAGGATTTTGAGTAATTCATAGTGAAAGGTCATAAAAATTATTATCTTGGATATTTTTTCAAGACCTATTTTATTAACATATTTTAAAAAAAGGATGTAACTAATAAAAAGCAGATAATTTGTAGAAATTAAAACACGATTTGACAGGAAACAAAATTCAGGCCCTTCAAAAAAACCTTTTTTCTACATAATTTTATTGTTCTTTTATTGCTCAATGTGTGTTGTTTTGTTGTTCGTGTCATTCTTTTCGTATTTACAACATATATGTATGTATATATGTGTGCGTTTGCGTGTGTGTGTGTGTGTGCGAAATATTTGAAACAATTATAAACAATTTTGGCAAGGCATTTAGACAATTAAAAAAAAAACAAAGAAAGAAAGAAAGAAAATGAATGCAAGTGGCATGCAAAAGCCTTGAAAATAGCGATAAAATTCCGTTTGGCTTTTCGTTGTACATATGTTGTGCCATGTGTGTGCGGTGTGTGTGTGTGTGTGTGTGTGTGTGTGATTGTGTAATTAACAAAACAGCAAAACATCATTCCATGCCATTCCATGCCATTCCATTTCCATTCGCATTCATTTTTTAGCCTCAAACATTTATTGGCATCCCCTGTATCTTTGTATCTTTGTATCTGCTGCTGTAGCTTTGTATCTTTTGCAACTGCCTAACTCAAAAATCGATTTTATTTTCGCATCCCTGCCAAAAAAAAACAACCATAAACTAGACCATAAATCATTTAACCAACAAAAATCGCCAAGGAATATATACATTGATCGATCGATCGCATCGCATCATTGGCCAAAGTTCAAGTACAAGTACAAGGCATTCCTCATTTTCTTTTTCTTTTTTTTTTTTACGATCCGCAATCCTTAGACAAATAAACCGATTTGCTAGCGAAAAACTTCCATTCTCGACCAGAATCTGACCCCATATTTCTTCCCGCTTCTTCTACTTGTTTTTTTCTCCTTCTTCTGTCTTCCCCCCGGCCATCCTTCAGATTCATTTCGGCCAGAACTGTCACCCGAGTGGCCAACAAACGTCAACCGATCACGCCCCTAAACAGCATTGCCAGCTCCAACGATGGCCAGGTGCAGCTAGAGATTGTCTCACAGCCGGAGCAACAGCATCGGGCACGCTATCAGACCGAGGGTAGCCGCGGTGCGGTCAAGGATCGCAGCGGCAACGGGTTTCCCATTGTCCGGCTAACCGGTTACGATAAGAATGCCGTGCTTCAGGTGTTCATCGGCACGGATATTGGACGCGTGGCGCCGCACATGTTCTATCAGGCTTGCAAGGTGGCCGGCAAGAATTCGACGCAGTGCAACGAGAAGAAAGTGGATGGCACCATGGTCATCGAGATCGATTTCAAGCCGGAAACGGAAATGACCATCACCTGCGATTGCGTTGGCATCCTAAAGGTGAGTCCTGATGGGGGAATCATGAGGTCTATATAATTTACATGTAATTTTTACATTTACAGGAACGCAATGTCGATGTGGAGCACCGTTTTCCGGAGCATTTGGCGCAGAAAAACAAAAAGAAGTCCACACGCTGCCGCATGGTATTCCGCACTCAACTCACCCGCGACGATGGCACCACCGAGACCCTGCAGGTCTGCTCGAATCCCATCATCTGCAGTGAGTATTATTACACCTTTAAGGTTGCGATTAATCAACGACTTAATATTTAATTATTTTTATTTATTCACCTTCTTAGCCCAACCGCCTGGCGTGCCAGAGATCTGCAAAAAGTCACTTAACTCATGTCCCGTCGATGGTGGCTTGGAGCTGTTCATTATCGGCAAGAACTTTTTAAAGGACACACATGTGGTGTTCCAGGAGACCTATGATAGTGTTAATGGCGACGATCCGGCCACTGAGATTGCGGTGCGCCAGCAGTTGATCGGCGGTACTGCCGCCCTCTGGGAACAGAGCGTCCTTCCCGATAAGGAGTACCTCCATCAGGTAAGTTTCGTTGGTTCTTGATAGGCCTATATTACTATTGGTCAGAGTTTGAAATATAACAGTCTCATTTGGGGACCCTTTGAGCACTGAGATGCCTGCTTTTGTCTATTGCATAAATTTTTGATAGAGTCTACTCTCAATGTACAAACGCTTAACCGAATCGCTCTTTAGGTTGTTTTTGAAAGGGCGTAAAAACAATCGCTGAACATAGAACAATCAACGCAGAACAGCTCTCTCTATGAGTTAGTATGTAAAGATCGTAAAGAGAATTGCTCAAGGGTGGACCGCACTCTTTCTAAGTTGGTATTAAAAAAGCGTAAAATAAATTGCTTAACTGAAAACAGGCAACGGATGATCGCTGTCTCTAAAAATTTTTGTCGAAATAGCGTAAAAAGAATTGCTTATCGAAGTTGTTATTGAAAGATCGTATAAGGGAGATCTCAACTGAGAACAATCAACGGATGATCGCTCTCTCTATAAATCGATATCGGAAAAGCGTAAAAAGAATCGCTCAACTGATAACATTTAAGGCATGATCGCTCTATTTCGAAGTTGTTATTGAATGAGAGTAAAAAGATATTCTCAACTGAGATCAGACAACGGAGGGCCTCTGTCTCTCTCTTTAACTTGTTACTGAAATAACGTAAAAATAACCACTTAACTAAGAACAGTCAACGAAGGACTCTTCTTTCTTTAAATTGATATTTAAAGAGTGTCTAAAGAAACGCTTAACTGAGAACAATCAAGGGAGGACCTCTCTCTGAATAGGTTGTTCTTCAAAAACGCCAAAAAGAATCGTTTAACTGAAAAAAGTCAAAAGAGTGTCATTCTCTCTATAAGTTGTTATTAAAAGAATGTAAAAAGAATCGCTTAACCGAGAACATTCAAGAAAGGACCACTCTAACTATAAGTTGTTATCGAAAGAGTGTCTAAGGAAACGCTTAACTGAGAACAATCAAGGGAGGACTTATCTCTATAGGTTCTTAAAAGAGTGCCAAAAACATCGCTTATCTGAGAACAGTCATCGAAAGAGCGTAAAAAGAATAGCTCAACTGAGAACAATCAAACAAAGGAAGCAAGCGCAAACGGTCAATTGTTATTTATAAGCTCTGCTCTTTAGTAATTACATTATTAATTAACTCCATTCTTTATTATCAAATAACTTATTAAAATTATCCCCCCTTTCCTTGCAGACCCATTTGATTTGCACGGTGCCGCCGTATCTGCATCAGAACCTTATGAAGCCCGTCCAGGTTCAGGTCTCGATCGTTTCCAGCGGCAAGAAGAGCGAGCCGCACACGTTCACCTACACGCCCAAGGGACAGTACACGACGCTGGCGGCTGCCAGCACGTTAAGTAACACAATCCATGCCCAAGGTATCTATTTGTTGACTAAGTGTTGTCCGTCACCCCCTCAAAAAAAAAAAATAGAAAAGAAAAAACAAAACCAACCAACCAAATAAAACGATTTACCCAACTCCCAGCCGGAGATTGATCGGAGATCGCGTATCCATATCCGATTAGCTCCCCCATGTATAGATATATCGAAAGAGCACAGCTAGTGATCCCAGTAGGGTGAGGTAGAACTAGTCAGTTTTTAGGCAGAGTTACTTACATGTATTTAATGCCATCTATATTAGAGTATATAGCACTTTGAATTTGGCTAACCGAATATTTAAGTTGCCCATTTTTAATTTATTATTTTTCCAATGCCATTGCTCCAACAACAACGATGTGGTGTTATTATTATTATTTTATTTTTGTTTGTTTTTTTTTTTGTCGTGTAAATGTAGCTACATATTAGGTACAAGAAACATTCGTTTGTTTTTTTATGGTTAGAAAATATATAACTAAATCTTGATAGTTTCATGCGTTATTCTCTCTGTTCCTCTTAACCTTCCTTCCTGTCTTTCTTTCTTTTTTTTATATATATTTTTAATTTCTCTCTTTTGCCCCCATTGCTGCCTTTTTGGTTAGCGCCTTTACATTTATTATATTTTAAATATATATTTAACAATTAGCAAGTCTGTCTTTATTTTTTGGCTAACTGAACAAAGAAAGGTGAACGAAATTGTTTTGCCAGTTTTTAACCTCAGAAAAAAAAAAATAAAAGAAAAACAAATTTCAAAATATTTAACAAGCCATTTTCTGGCATTGTTAAGATGCCTTAAGTTTTTATCTTTTAAATCTTAATTTAATATACATATACGATTATGTTATGATATAAATCAAATGCAATATTAAAGTGAACTTCTTAAATAATTCGTTATTTTCACATTTCATTTGCCTGATAAAAAACATAACCCAATATCGAGTTCATTTCATTATTATTGCCATTCGGAACTCAGTACTAAATGAATGAGATATCATCTATATATTTTATATACTATATATACTTTGCCTGCTTCCCTTTCCTTTCATACTTTCTACTTACTTACTTACTCTCTCTCTCCTTCTCTCCGAATAACGCATGAAACCAAACTCGATATCGATAAAAATATAATAATAAACCATTAAATATTATTTTTAAGTAGGAAACCGCGACCAAAGCGATCACACAAAAAACAAAATTATAACATTAAAAACATAACTTAATTTATAAGCAAAAAAAAACGAAAGAAAAGAAAAAGAAAACGAACAAGGAAATGATAAAATATAAAAAGCCTTAAATTAAAATTAAAATAACTATTAAATAACTGACACACGACTTGAAGGATCGTGCAAATCTTTGGAGATATAATTCCTCCAATCTTCCCCCACCCTACCCATTATCTCTTTCTCACTCTCTCCCCTCGCTCGCTCGCTCGCTCGCTCTCTCTCACTCACTCTTCACTCCTCGAAACACCGAGGAAAGGAGCGGGAGCGGAACCGGAAACTGATCGAAACAACTCTGCTGCATGAATGAACTTGATCTTTGATTCTTTGCGATGATGATACATATACATAGATACATACATATATCTGATATCTGATCCACATTTTGGATGCGATTCCAAGGATTCGTAATATATCTTTATATCTGTTTAGAATTTATCTCTCTGGGTTGAAGCATTATAGCTGTAGTTATAGCGTGGGCGACACTTTTCTGGGTACACCTTTCTTCTTTGTGTGTTTGCGTGTGTGTGTGCGCCTATGTATGCTGTATCGATCGAGTGTGTGTGTGCCTGTGTGTTTGCCTGAGTGTGTGGCTGTGCGATGTGAATGAAATGAATTGAATGAAATGCAGAGTTTTCTTGATCAAGTTCTTCCAACCAAAAATAAAAAAAAAATAAAAAAAATAAAAAAAATAAGAAAAAAAAGTACACCCCCAAAAGGATCTAATAATAACCGAAAATAAACCAACACAAGATGATATATCAGCAGCAGCAACAGCAGAAGCAGAAAAAATCAGGAGGATTCGAGAAGAAGAAGAAAGAACCACACAGAAGGCAGATATTCCCCCCACAAAAATCAAGTCAAAGATCAGGATATCTTTAAAAAATAAATTAAAAAAAAAACTCCTTCCCTTCACCAACCTTAAAAAAACAAAACTCCCGAAAAAAATATGCATATATATATTTTTACTTTATATTCTTCCTCCTTCCCCTTTCTCTTAGCAATTTAGGTGCTCAAACTAACTATATATAGTCAAAAATATGTAACAAATTTTGAGTGCTATAAAATGCAAGGCCAAAATTACAAATCCAAATTAAGTCCGTATAACAAGTATATAGACACCGACATATCCTGTATCTCTCTCTCCATATACATATATATATACATATATGTATCTATATATGTGTGTATATATTATAATAAATATAGCAAAAAGGCAAACGATATGAAAATGCCAAAAGAAAGCTTGCCGGGAAAGCAACGCGCCGGAACACTGAGAAAGCGCTGAGAGATCGAAAGAACGAACGAACGAACGATCGATTGCAGCACGACGCGTAAGAATCGCATTAATCGAAGCGTTAATCGATAAGTGACTGCGATAGGCAACCAAAACTCATACAGCCACACACATACAGTACACAACAAAAAAAAAGTATACAAAATGGAACCATGCCACAGCGATCGATCCCCGACGAGGAGACCTCCCCCCCCATGGGAATAGATGACCAGCGACGGACTCCAGTCTCCTCCATCAGCATCTCAACATCTCCTCTGCTCATCTCTAGCCATCACCTCTAAAAACCACGCCACGTCCAACGTTCAGCATCAAGGATACGTTTTAGGGTACTGGTTAAAAAAAAAAAAAAAAAAAAAAAAAAATTACAAAAAAAAAAAACACAAAAAACCCACATTTTTTTAGAGACAAAAAAAATGACCCGAAAATTAATATTACCAATTGACCAAACGTTCAAATTCTTTTTTGCCATTTCGTACTCTCCATTTTTCTCTATATGTCTTTTAATTAATAGTCCTACACACACACACACCACACCACACCACACCACACCACACACACACATACACACATTTACCATTACTATTAACTATTAAGGGATACCCATTTCACATCCACATAACCTTAGAGCATTACCTTTAAGCATCCTCTATATATATATATACGGGATATATTTGCATAGTCACATAGTCACAAGCTAACACCATTTATTTAGGCATTTTCGGCGACGATCTATAGTGTTTGTTAGAGATTTTCGATTGGGTTTTGATTGTAAAATCACATACAGTTATCTCCTAGACTCTTCAGATCTAATCATTCATTGGTATCTAATACTAATTTATGTAAAATCGTTCATGAATTCTATTCAAATCTATTCTAATGAATTCATATATATATTTTCTTTAGATATTTCATCCAAAATACCTATATATAAAATTTCATTTCCACTAAAGATAGAAAATCTGAAAATTATTCCCAAATCACTTTTAATAACATTAACATTTTCTATTGAAATCTATTTCCGTTTCCCCCTCAAACTAATCACGCCAGATCATGTACAGAATTTGCAGTTCCATGATGGAGACCAAAGCTATAACTATCCGGATGCTTCAGGATGAAAATTCAACTAGCAAGTGAAAGAAAACAATTAGGCAGCACACATACATAAGCGGGAACTTGTTCTGAAAGACCCATACAAAATAAGAGGTGGTAGTGATGGGACTCGTCTAGAACGAGTGGAATTTAAAGCATCGCTCGACTTCAGAGCCTCAACATTACGCCTAGAGAACGACATCAGCTTTAGATCAATGCGACCCCGCTTAGGAATTTTAGGAGAATTGAATTTTGTGATACTACCTACTGCTACTAATCCATAAACCCCTTGATAAATATTTATATATATACATAAACAGTAGCTATTAAGTTCAACAACTAGAAGTAATAGTTATATAATGCAATATTCTTAAGCATAAATAGCTTGGTGTATGATGTGTTGTGTGTTTGAATTATGAAAGGATAATGAATGGTGATTGATTCTGGATTTTTATGAATAGAGTGATTGGAATGATTGTGTAGAATTTGCTGAGTTGTTGGTGAATGCTGAATTATTGCAGAATGATTATTGAATTAAAAGAGTGTTGTTGTTGAATGATTGTTGAATTTTAAGAGTGTTGTTGGTGAATAATTGTTGAATTATAATAGTGTGGTTGGTGAATGATTGTGGAACTTTAAGAATGTTGTTGTTGGTGAATGATTGTTGAACTTTAAGAATGTTGTTGTTGGTGAATGATTGTTGAACTCTTAGAGTGTTGTTGGTGAATGATTATTGCATTTTTGAGTGTGTTGTTGGGAGAGGAATAATTGAATGGGGGAATGAATGCTTTGATTATTGGTGAAACCGTTTCACCAATGGTTCTGTAAATGGCTATTTATTTGATTGTTCTTAACTGGCCCACAGTCTGTCTGATCCAATTTGGATGGGGTTTATTGTCTTGTAATTTTTTTGATAAATTATAAAATGATTTCGTCAGCTTTTGGTGTGTTGAAATGCTCGCAGCTCCTCCGTAGCTCTTAGTGTTGTTTGTTCCAATTCCCCATATTTTTATGGTTAGTGAATGATGAAGGAGTGAATGGATGTGAGAGAGACATGAAATACCAAGCATAAAATACTCTTAAACTATATAGACATAATACATAGATGATATCTAGACTTAATTTAGTTGTTAATTAATTAGTTATAGTGACCAAACCAGCCCCCCTATTTTTTACCCCTTCCGGTGGAGATGGCAGATCCAACGAATTCGATTGCTCTTCTCGCTCTCTCAATAGTTTAAGTTTGTTGTTGTTGTTGTTTTTATTTTTATTTATTTTTTTTAATTAGTCCATAAGCTGTAGAACTTAACCTCGGAGGAGGAGGAGGAGAAGCAGAAGAAGGGCACTCGGACTTTGGAGGATCTCTCTCTGCCGGCGACTCTCAATTCTTAGAAACCTGGAACCTAGGACTAAGCGCTTTTACCCCCCAAGACCCCCCCCAGCCCTCCCCCTTGACTGTTTTTATATATCCTCTTTATTTTTATTTTTTTTTCTTATGATTTCTTATTGATTGATGATTGATGATTGATGATGATGATGATGACGTTTGACATGCCACCAAAATGTGATTACTAAGAGGCTTCTCTTCCATATCCATTGTTGTTCCTTCTTGTAGATGTGAGCAGCTTCATGGACACCACAGCGGCGCCCAGTGCCTCCAATGGCGGCAGCTGGAATGGTACCGGCGGAGCCGTCAACAATCCAACGGCTTCAGCTTCCGGCTCATCCGCTTCCGATGCCAATGTGGAGGCCAAGCATGAGATTGATTCCGGCATGATGCCGCCACCGATAACCACACAGATCCCAATGGGCGTTCGCCGCTCATCGCTGCCCAGTGCCACGCCCATGATCACCGACCAGCAACAGCAGCAACAACAGCAGCAGCAGCAGCAGCTGCAGGTGCATCTCAATGCCGTGGCCAGTGCCGAGGCCCTGAAGACGGAACTCCTGGACGACAGCAGTTCCCATAGTCCCCTAACCGGCGATTCCACGCCCGATAGCCCCAATGCCGCCATGCAGTATCATCATCGTTTCGTTTCGCGTAAACCCAGCCTGGACACTATCATGTACGATCAATCCAATAGCCTGCCCGGCTTCCCAGCCGTTGTGGCTCCCGCCACGGCGGCCGCTGTGGCAGCAGCCGTGGACATAGATCCCGCTGCCGTGGCCGTGGCCGTGGAGTTGGCCGTTAAGAATGAGATTGTCAAGCATGTGGTGCAGCAGCATCAGCAGTTGCAGGAGCAGATGCAGGAGCAGCAGCAGCAGTTGCAAGAGCAGCAGCAGCAGCAGCAACAGCAGCAGCAGCAGCCCCAACAGCAGCAGGTGCAGCAGCAGCAGCAGCAGCAGCAGCAGCAGGCGCAGCAGCAACAGGTGCAGCAGCAGGTGCACAAGTTCATAGACGAGCTGACCAAGTCCACATCGGTGGTCAGCAGCAATGGCACCAGCGAGCCGGCTCTGTTCACCACCTCGGCGGTGATCGATCACGCCCTCACGGACATACTGCAGGCCAAGGTGGGCATTGCGGCCGCACCACCGCTGGAGCGCAGCCTGTCCTCGCTGAGCTCCACCAACTCGAGCAGCAGCTCCCTCAGCGGCAGCGAGAGCTCGCCGAATAGCTCGCCCCTCACCCAGGATATTATACTCAATTCAGAGCCGGCGGCCGCCTTGGCTGGAGCCGCTGGACTGCAAGCCACGGGTGCCGTGGACGTCACCGGCGGGGGCGGCGGCGGCGGCGGCCTGTCCACTGACATCATCATGAATCCCGCCGTCTCACCCTCAACCATTCTGTGCTCGGCCAATGGTGCCGCCACGGCAGTGGTGCCCAACATCCTGGCACCGCACCAGGTGACCATGGCCAATTCCATACTGAATGACATTGCCATGCAGCCGGAGCCCACGCAACAGGACGCTGCCGTGGCCGCCTTGGCGCTGAGCAACATCATGATGAGTCCACCCACAGCGGCGGCCGTGGGAGGCGTTAATGTTGTGGATGCCATGCCACCGATGCCGCCGGCTGTCATGCAACCCGAAGTGGCGGCCACTGCCACATCGACGGCCGTCAGCAATATGATTCTCAAGGCGGCGGCTGACTTTATAACCACGCAGGAGCAGGAACAGGAGCAGCAGCATCATCATTACCATCGCCATGGCCACGCCCACTCGCATGCCCATTCCCATTCGCCGCAGGCAGCGGTGGCCGTGACCGTTAGCTCCAATCCCGCCGAGGTTAATCTTCTGCTGGCCAATCACTCGGCGACACCGGAAACAGCGGCTGCCGCTGCCGCCGCCGTGGCCGTGGAGGCGGCCAATTTCCAGTCGCTGAGCCACAGCCATCATGCGCACAGCCATCATCATGGTCACGGCCACGGCCATGGGCACGGCGGTCACGGTCACCATGTGACCGGACACCATCATGGCCACCACTTGCCGGTGGTGGTGCCGCCGACACCACAAGAATCTCTGATCGTTGCGCTGGCCAGCGAGAATGCGTTGCAAAAGTCGGTGGCCACCGCCGCCGTGACCACCAACGGAGCGGTGATGACCCAACAGGCATCGGCGCCCAGCACAGCCGGCAGCATCATTCTGCCAGCGGCCGTGGGCGCTGTGGCAGCAGCAGCGGCGGTGGCCGTGCAGCCGCAGCCGCCAATTCCCCAGGAGCTGACCACGATGTCGGATCAGGATCTGATCAGCTACATCAATCCGAGCACCTTTGATCAGAGTGAGTTTGTTTTATATTTATTTTATTTTTAAGTTTTTATTTTTAATATTTAAATAAGACTTGCGATTTACTTACTTTCCCGAAAAAAAGCAAAGTCTTAGAGAGGTTTTTCGGTCTGAAAAGCGCATGCTCAGTGTTACCAGAACAAAACTTACACATCGTCTGCTCATATATTATATCTAACTTATGAATTTAAATATAGCTTTTGTTGTCTTATTTTTTTGGGCTCCTATTTTGCCTTCTGGTGCCCCACCATGTTGCATACAATTCGATTTAAATCAATTTACGGGATTTTTGTTTTAATGGGTTAAAAAAAGGGCTTAAATGTGTAGAAAAATCTTTCTTTCGACTAAGAAATTAAGCTTTCGTTAGCTATTTAAGATTTAAGATGTTAAAAACAACGGTGGGCACGCAGTGGCTCTCTTAGCTCCCAAAGCTCCTGTCGTCGGTTTCCGTATATTCCTTGTATACCTAAAAGAGAACGACCAGCTCTAGAGCGCGCTCTCTCTATCTCTAAGGCAACAGAAAATGTACCCAACGCTGGATCCAGCGCGCAAAATGCGTGTGCAAATGCAAAATGCATGCGGCATTTTAGTAAATAATAATAATAATTTTTAGTAAATAATTGGTAGAACCTCATCTTATACACATTACCATGAGTATTTGTTATATAAATATTACTATTAATAAGGTTAATAATAAACAACATAAATAATATGTATTTTTTTTGCTAATTTAATGTTTCTCTTGTTCTCTATCCATTTTCAGTTTAAGCAGCTTCGGCAGATCAACAAATTAAGCTACGTGGACTTGTTTTTTTTTTTTTCTTTAACAATAACAATAAATGTTACTCCTACACACAGGCTTAGGATTAAGTACAATATATAAATATATTTAGATGGCTTAACTAACGGTTTCAATGTGGACCAACCTTTTGACCAAGTTAAAAATGGAGTAGAATTGGAAGATAAATGGATAGGAAGATGATGTATGGTGAAGTGAAGGAGAAATCCACAACAAAACAAACACACACCTTTTAGGAATTAAGCATTATTTTATATGCCTTCTTTTTTTTATTAATTTTTTTTTGCCTATTTAATAATGAGTTTTGAACGAAATAATCAACAATTATCTCAAAAGATTAAATAAAAACAAATAATAACGACTGCCATATACATTACCTTTGAAACAACAACACCCGAAACAAACTGAAAATTAAGATGGAAAACTGAAGAAGAAAAGTGCAAATGAAAATGCAAACTGAAAATTAAAAGGGAAACCCCCGAAGCGGCGGAAATAAATCGGAATGAATGAATAAGAAAAGTTAAGTTATTTTTTGGAATACCAGCAATTGAAATATGGTAATATTTTTTTTTTTTTTATGAGCTGAAAAACCTAATTTTTCATTATAAAGTCTGATTTGTAAATTTCCTTTTTTTTGTGTTTAAGAATTTAAGATATGTATAATTTTTAATTATTGCCTTACACGTTTTGGGCACTAAAAATAGGATAATCTATATATATATATAAATATCTTCTTTTTTTTTTTGAAAATCAAACTTAAAAAAAAAACACGAAAGGAAATTAATTATATACAGTTAATAATTTATATACAAAAAAATACATACTATGTGTAGCCTACGAATATAATGAATATGCGAGAAATTCCAAAAGACTTTTGTTGATTTAAAGAAAATATGCAATTATTATTTTTTGTTTTATGGTTTAAACATAATTTTTTGTCTTAAATTATAATTGAAGGAAGAAGAACACACACAAACACACACAAACAAAACCAACACAAATAAAAAGTAATTAATGTTATTACTATTACTATTACAATTACTATTATATAAATCTATATATCGCTATTATTATGAATACCCCTTAATGTTGACGATAGTTGTTATGTGTACCGTTGTAACTAAGCCCAGAGATATCGGAACTATCCTAGACCATACCTGTACCAACTAAAAAAACAAACAAAATCTATACGAAATTAAGAAGCCACGAAAAAACTGAAAACTGAAAACTGAAGAGCAGAACAAAACCGATTTAATTGTAGCAGTTAGTGTATTATAATAAATTATATAATGATGAGGAATACAGACCCCCAACAGGCCCCCCCATAAATAATGATTGAAGATCGATGGAAATCTGCATTTGTTGTATAATAATAACCACTATTTACCCGACTATTTATAAACATTTTTTACAATTACAAATACACCTATTCCAACCACGAATTTCGCCCACTCCCAAGAATATATATTGAACAATGGAAACTACAACTGAGAACACGAGAACCAACAAACAAAGAAAGCAACAGGCTGCTACAATTATATAACTAATATATATACCATACATATGGATATATGTCCTTTTTTTGTATTAACGTAAATGCTTGATAAATATACAAAAAAAAACAACTTGATTGACATACGTAATCTAGATAGATATTCGTGCGAGTCGTCGATAAAATGTGTTAAACAATCTCAGAGATTGCATATTCCTCATTAAATTTTAAATGTTACAAGTTACGAGTGACGGGAGCGCGCGTCAGCGAACGGAAGCGAGATAGCAGATAGAGCGTGAGCGCGCTGTAAGTAGTAGGTGCAAGTGAGACGCAGAGCGAGAGAGATGCGAAGAGCCAGCGCTTAAGAATATAGTAGTTAGTGTTAAATGTTATACACTTAAACATACATAATTTATGCTATATATATACACACATATATATACACC
>JAEIIU010050135.1:0-59115 GCA_018874675.1 Drosophila baimaii
TTTTTAAGCTATCGGGCTGAAACTTTCAGGGTAGTCTTATATTTTTTGCAAGCAGTATATATGTCGGAACAGCCGGAATCGGACCACAATACCATATACCTGCCATAGGAACTATATGGAAAAATGTGCATATTTTCGGTATTTTGCAAGATATTTGAATGAAACTTATTTTGTGCTCCTAATATATAAATACAGCTACACCCCAGAAATTTCATTTCGGAAAATCACAAAAATTAAAAAAAAAAAATTATCAATTTTTTCAAAAAAACACAAGTGTTACCCCTTGTGTTTTTTTTGAAAATGTTCAAAAATTAGAATTTTTTTTTTACATTTACAAGTACATTTGCTATCTAATATCGGACCAATATTTCACATAGCTACCATAGGAAAGATCGGTCTAAGTTCATATTTTACACATATGTAAATTTTACATTTTGCATACATTTTACATTATACATGTCATATTTTATCAAAATCGTTTATAATAAGTAACAAATTATCTGCTAGGGTATATAAACTTCGGCTCCGCCCGAAGTTAGCTTTTCTTACTTGTTTTTTTTTTCTTTTTATTGTCGCCGGAAGCATTCAGGGTTATCTGAACTTGACCGGAAGTTTAGAGGATGGGGTATATATGGTACACATGATGTGGGCATGGACTATATATTATACAATTATTTGCAATTTGTTAACAAGAATTTATGTACCAAATAAATATTTTATAAAAAGGTTTTACATAATAAAGCATAATTTTGGGCATACCATAAATTGATTTGAAAATCAGAGAGATTTCTATGGAACTTCGATATATATAGGATTCGAAATCAATAGAAAAGCGTAAAAACGTAGGCAATACATGTTTTTGTGTTGTAAATTAAACGAAATTACATTTTGTAGCGTACTTTTGGGCAAAGATTATAAAATCATTGAGATTTCTATGGAACCACTATGTATTCTGAAGAAAATGTTACCGAAAAGACACGTTTTTTCTCGCCATGCTGTCCAAAATTTATTTGCCGCCCAGCAGGGAACAAAGTGGGAAAGCGCTTTCCAAATTTTCATGTCGTTGACATAAGGTAATTGTATTTTTTATGCCAGCTCGCTCTCTCTCCCTCTGGCTTCGCCTTCCGGGTGGGGGATAAGTTCTGCAGCTAATGTATTTTTATTATTTCTACGCTTTTGCATTTAAAATGCATTTTCTGCCTTTTGTTATCATAGAACTGCTGTTGTTCTTCCGGCTTCGACGCTTTGATAGACAGACCACGGTTATTCCCATCCCTTTGTCCGGGTCTTAGTCCGGGCCCGAGTCCTAGTCTGAGTCCTTTTCCTCGATTATTATTCTTCCATTTCCATTGGTGCTTGCCTTAAATTTCGGCAATACGAGGTCTGAGCTTTTTTTTCCTTCTTAAATTAGCGCAAGCCGCACGTGATTTGGATTCAGCCTTGAGCCATATATATGTATGTGGTATATATCTACACTATATCCCTACATACGTCAATTGAAAATCAAGACTGACAAAAACTTTGCCGTTCAATTACAATTAAGATGGAGATGTTGTGCTGGAATTGAATTTTCAGCTCGCGCACTTTCGTCCTTTTGCCGCAAAACTCTGTGTATTTATTTCTCCTCGTTCACTTCCCTAGCAGCTTTTTACGATTTTCGTTTCCCCTTTCTATTTTTTCGTTTTTTTTTTTTGCTTTTCTTCGAACATTTGCTTTGATTGCGCTGCAATCATGGCATAAAAATCAACCCGAAACGAGTGCAACGCAGGAGGGCGATAGAGGGTTAAGAACGGGTCTGGGTTGGTCTGCTGTCTGCTGACGTCCTGACAGCGCGAGTGCAAGCTCCCAACTTTGTTTTGCCCAAAAGTTAATTATCTAAAGCGTTTTTTCTTCGCTTCTCTCGGTTCTTAGCAGAGGGATATGTATCGCTCTTAATGCGAGATTTTGGGTGGATCCAAAAATATAGCTTACATTTTGCGTAAAAAAGGGTATTCAAGAAGGGATTTAAAAGGTAATTAAGCTTAGCTTGGAAAAATAAAGGAGTTTTCCTTATAATCTATTGAGGAAAATAACCCGCAAGCAGGCTCAGCTCTTTGAAAGTATTTCCTGCTTATTTTCTTAGAGGATCAACTTACCAATATTATTCGGATATATGACTGGCAGGGTGCCATCCTTTTGGTATCTGGGCGGCGGCATATCCGATCCCTCCACCAGATACGTGGATGCCGCCTTCTTGCGCGCCTCGTCCTGCGAATGGGGAAAAGGAGATGGTGAGAGATGGTGATGGAGTCGAGTTAAGGGGGCTGGGGCTGGGGGTGGGGCCCGACCGGGTATATATATCAATTTATATTCTCATTCCCATTTGAGTAATGCCCCGTAATTACTCCACACTTTGCTTTTTGGCATACTTTGGCAAAGGCGTTGAAAGTCGTTGGCGCGTAATTGACAGCCACAATGACAGCGGCGACACACGGACAGCGAGGACGCCGAGGACATCGGGGACACAGGCTGGGACACAGGCTGGGACACAGGAAAAACCAAGGACAAGGATGCCCGAAATCGGGGGCTATGGTAGGCGGCGGCGATATATATAGGGGGCTGATTTATAACACGCGCGGTCGCAGTTTACGCACTTTACATACTTTCCGGGCGGCTTCTGCGGGTTAGGCCGTTGCTGCGGTTTTCCTGCCGCTGCAAGATTACGGCGATAATAAATGATTTTAATAATTTGAAACGATTTGTTTGAAGCAGCTTCGCTGTCTGTCTGTCTGTCGGAGAGTCCCTCAGTCCTTGGCCTCCCCCCAAAAACCAGTTTTATCCGGCGTCTTAGCCCACTCGCGAGCTCATCATTATCATCATCAGCGTCGCGTAATTAATCACGACGTCTTAGCGACGACGTCGGCCTGCCGCTTCCGTTTCCGCCTCGCTTGCTTGGGTCTTGTCTGGTCTCTGGTCCTGGCCTGGCTCTGGTCTGGTCTGGTCTGGCACTTCCTGCCTTTCTGGAAGCTCTCGTTTCGAGCATCGGGAATAATTGAAAAGCCAGGGCCGCGGGCCAGGGATTTTGCTGGGTTGACCAGCCTCAACATTAAGGATCCGAAGGCCTTGAAATTGACTAAAAAGGAAGCCTTATTTCGCCTTGAATTTGTTTTTGCGGCTTATTAACTGCTTTGTTCTTGCTTCCCGGACATATTTGTTTCATCTTCCGTATTAACCTCTAGCTATTTGAGGGGTTTTCTAATTTATTTTTGGGCTATTGTGAAGAATTAACCTAGAATATTTTCTTTTTTGAAAACCAAAAGTAGTTTTTTATGTTTTTGTTAAAACGTTTACAAAGCTTTGTGATTTTTTAGCGAGCAGTGGAATATATAACTAAAAAACTATTTTTTTCAGTCAACCAGTTAAAACTTCAAACTGAAAGGGCTACGTAACCCATTTTGTGGAAATTGAAATAGGGAATTTTCGATGGAAAAAGTTTGGAAATCCTAAAACAAAAAAAAAAACGCCATTTGTCTGTATAAATATTTTAAATGGATTTCTAAACTCTTTACTCTTTAAAAACAGCCCAGATTTTTATAGCCTGAAACCCTAGGGGTATATTACAGAAGGAGTATACTATTTCCTCGAGTTATTCTTGGATATTTCTATTTATATTTGACCAACAAAGCACCCGACAATAGCCCTAAAAAGTGCACCTGAAAACGGTGTGATTGACTGGGGAGGCAGCGAGAAAAAAGCAATATTTAAATTGAATGACTTGGGGGGAGAAAAAAAAAAGCGCCAGTGAAAATGCCAAGTGACGACGCCCCTGCACCTGCAGGACATCTATTTAGCAATGGAAAATGCCTAAAATGCCAGGCGATTTTCCACTCTCTCTCTCTCTCTTACTTTTTTTCCTGGCCGTTTTTGTGCCCCTTCACAAATTGCATATTCATGCTCATCCCACAAAAAAAAGAAGCACAGAGAGGGGAAAGGGTCTAAAAAATAGTTTTTCGTTCTCGGAATACTCACAATATATTCGGGCTGGCTGCTGCCCTCATTGGAGTAGGACTCGCTCTTCTCCGAAACGCTGGACAGCGTCTCGCCGGTGACGGTATCATTATACGAGCTGGGCGCGTACATCTCGATGGTTGCCGTTTTTGCCGGTTGATTTGTAGTTTCCGCCACTGTATTTTGTAGTCGCAGGCAAAAGGCAACAAAAAAATATATATATTCCAACGACGACGACGACGCCAGGGTATGCGCACAAATATTGAAAAGGTGTAATTGGCAGTGACATCCCGAAAATTGATGATTCGCAGCGGTGCCAGGTGGGTTTGGGTTGGTTTTTTTTCGGGTCGTCGGTGGATTGGTGGTGCAGTGCGACAGAAGGCGGATATACACCGATTGTGTCCGAGTTCCAGGCAATGCAAATCCCATGCAAATAGCCAAGATTGTCAAAGTGCCAGGAACAGCAACGGCAGTCAGGAGAGGGGTATATAGAGTGGGCGACATTGTGTTAATTATTCACATTTGTCGCAGCATTCGTTGATGTGCATTTCGATGGCGTGTCGGAAACAAAGGCAGCAGGCAGGGAGGCGACATTTTGGCCCAGTTAAATGAGTTGACAGGCCCGGTGGAAAGGTAAAAATGCAATTAAATGATTTATGACACATTTTCCGCAAAAGTTAACACGTGTTTGCCGCAAAGTGGAGTCCATTATTTGTAGCACATTTCCGAGTTTGTATTGCGTATATATATGGATATGGAAAGTATATAAAAGAGGTTGATATTATAGTAGATGGTTGAGATATAATATGGAATATACAATGGTCCTTACGGTTGCTGCTGCTGCTTGGCACAGAAATTTCAAATGAATTATTACTCATATTACCTTAATAACATTTCTCAGATCAGTTCTGGTAAATTTTCTATCTCTTAACCATCTAAAATTGATATTTTTCAATGTGTACTAACTGTAGTTTCTTTTTTGTCAGAGGCTGCTACAGAATTTATAACGATTACGAGCCAAGCGGAGTCAGCAGAAAGGCAAAAGGCCATAGACACGTGTGGTCCTGGCTGCCTCCCTTCCCCATCCATTTCCCATTCCCGTATGCCCTTTAACCCCCCTCGATGTCGCCATTCTGCCGATAGGTAAATGGGTAATGGTAAATGGACATTGCCCTGCCACTCAGCTGCTATCGCCATCATTGCCATCATCGTCGTCGTCGTCGTCGTCCTCAAGCTATGCCAGGATATTATGGCCAAACGGTTTCTTAATAATACATTTCGGTAGGCAGGAGGGGGGCGTAGGATATATGGGATATATGGCGGCATAGTATAGGTATAGTATATATAGTATAGGGGACCTGTGGCACGAGGCACGTCCGCCAGTTACGTGACATGCGGGGACTATTAGTCGATAAAATTGCTGTATTCTGTTAATTTGCACAAAGCACATTGAATGTTTGGGAGTTATCAAAATTACTTGATATACGTTTATACGTTTATGTGTGTGTTTGCCGATGTATAATGAATATTTAACAAATTGCAACTGAATTGGTAAGCAAATTGCTTTGTTCCGTCTCCATTTCGTGTGTACTTTTTTTGTGTGTGTATATATTTGATTGCCGCCGCTCGCCTCAATTTGCATTTTTTATGATTTACCAGCAAGCCTTCAGAGTTGTGTTGTATTTTAATTCATTAAACATATGCACACACAATCCGGGAATCTATACACAGCTTGCTGTGTGTGTGTGTGTATTCGAAGGGAAAAAATTAAAAATTGAAAATGCATTTAATTGCGGGTCCTGCTGCTGCGTTCGCAATTTCAATCGGCTCAGAGATCTGTTACTAGTCTGCCGATGACAGCGCTCTCTCTATATATTCATATATATATCTCTGTGTGTATATGTAAATTACAGAACAAAATGCACGCCCTGCCAACCCTGCGTATACGTGATTTTATGGCTTAGCGAGCTAAAAACGTTGTTCGGCCCTGTTTGTCACTTGTTTTATTTATGACAACAAACGAGTGGCAGCCCAAAAAAGGGGGAAAGGCAGAGCCTGGCCGGGCATTTAAAATAATACACGTGGCTTTAATCAATTAAGACAATTAAAAACAAAAACCGCTCACCGGCACGAGTGTGTTCTCATGAATGTATTTATCAAACGAAGGCTTAGAATGGTCAGAGAGTGGACTACATTCGAAGGGGATTTACCCTCTAACTCTAAATGGAAGAGAGGGAAAATACTTGGCACAAAATGGGTAGAATTTTCAGGGAAAGGAAAGCTATTTCCTAGCCTTAAAAGGTTATCCCAGGTAAACTATTAAAACTCAATCTAGAAAACCCCAAATTAGGATTATTTTTATCTACTTTTTCTAGTGGCAATGCTCTTGATTTTTCCCCCTGTGTATGCATATAAATATGCTCCTTGAATATGCCCAGGATTAGGCTGTGTTCAGCTTGAATATTTCATGATATACGGCCAAAGCTGAGCCAGTTTTGATGTAATGCCTTTTCCCTCCGCTTGTATATGTACTTACAAACCTCAAACTGTATAAAGCCTAAACCCAACTTTTCCGGGAAAACTCTCGGACAGCAGGACAGACGACGGCTGGCAGCAGACTGCTGAGTGACCCCTTGGCAGGGTATGGCATTAATGGTCATGCGGGGCAGGCTTAGCACTCTGCGTCAGCCTTGTTGCCAGGACACACAGGACACACAATGCGGTGGCCGCGCCCCCCCCACCACACGAATGTCAAATAATCCGCACTCGCATTCCGCTCTTTGTTTTGGTGGCCGCCGTTGCTGGCGTTGCACTTTCCGCCCAGAGATTACAAATTTTGCACTTATGGTCCGAACACCCCGTCCGGATTTCTTGCGGATCTCGTATGTATATCCTAGGGAGAGAGATGGTAGAGAGAGGGTCGCGGCTTAGACAGATTCTGCGGTCATTGGGGCACGTTAATGACGCCGACGTCTGCTTTGAAGGTCTTTTCTGGTAAGCCGATGTCGACCACTTCTCTCTCTCAATTATTCGCAGGCCAGACTTGTGGCATTCCATTGGGGATTTTCCATTGTATTATTTTATCATATTCCAGGAGCGGCTCTACTGAATCAGAATGTGAAAACAATATTGTTTCTAAATTTGAAATACATTTTTCAATTTGTAGCTGCGCTTGATCCTTCAGGCTTGGGTATGTTCTAGTCCTGACATTCGATTGTATTTCTGTTATTTGCTCTTTGGCATTTAAATGGCCTAGGCTCTGAGCTATTTTACGCTTTGTTTTAGTGCCCAGCGAATTTATGAACTCTCATTTAAGGCTGCCTGCTCCCTGCTCCCAAATGGACCCCGAGAGTGGGCCAACAATGTCCGCTCTCGGGCTGTCACGGCCAGTTGCCTAAGCAGCAAACTTTTCGACATTGCTGAGCCAGCCCCCCCTGATTTGCCCGCTTTTCACGATTTCCCTGACCACGACAGCCTGTGCGCTTATCTCTTCAGATTCGATGTCGCAGCTCTCGCACGCACGCCACAGTGCCGTGCCCCTTTTCCAGCTCAGGGGGGAGGGGACATTTTCCATGCCCAGGGCCATCGCCATCGCCATGCCCTGCCCCTGGTCCCCTGCTCCTGCCCTCCTCCTGCCCCGTCAATTGTTTAAAGAGTGTCAAAGTCAAGTGCTGGCCACTGGGATCGAGTGGCGGGGGCTGCTCTGTTCGAGAGTGGGTTTCGGATGGTTCGGGTGGTCTTATCGCTGGTGGCAACGTTGGCATAAAAGTTTCGCCCCGCCAAGTCGTAAAAGTGTCGCACTCAACTATATACCCGAGATCGGGTTGTGGGCCCTCCTGCACTCGGCCTGCTTTTAAAGTTTTTACTCCTGGCCAAAAAGATACTATGGCCGCGGCGGCGTTGATGGGTGCTCTCCAATTCCCATTTTGCAGGGGGACCTCTAGCCGAGTTGGCGCTTTTTCTGGCCAGATATCTATTGC
The DNA here is from genome assembly GCA_018874675.1 of Drosophila baimaii. Lineage (NCBI taxonomy): Eukaryota > Metazoa > Arthropoda > Insecta > Diptera > Drosophilidae > Drosophila > Drosophila baimaii. The sequence goes on from JAEIIU010050135.1 coordinate 7,968, forward strand.
CACATAGGCCCGAGCCCTAACTCTGTTAACCACTCATGAATGTCCCGGACCAATTGTTTGATGCAACTCCTCTTTGGCCTTTTAACTGGGCCGGGGAGTACACTTGGAAAAATGCTAACTTATCTATCTTAAATATTTATTAAAATAGATAATTGTGGTATAAGCCAATTTAAAATAAATGCAAATCGAATTCAAATAAACTTGAAATCTCATTTAAATTAAAACGAAGACTGAAATGATCTATTTTAAGAATTCAACCACTCCATTTAAGGACTTCCGACCTCAGTGTAGGAAGAACTCTTCCCCTCTTCCGACTTGAAGGCAATAAACATTAGAGATGGCGCTATGCTGGATGTTCGGGGCTCAGGCCCAGCTCATACGAGAATGAAATATGTGGCACTGGGCATTGACTGCGGCTGCGGCGGCTGTGGCAGTGGCGATGGCGATGGCGATGCCCCTGCGATGGTCACTGCCGCCGCGCTCTTGTTCATGGCGGACTGTGGTCGATGACCGCCAACGGACGACGGATGGCGGACCAAGGACGTGGGACAGCGGACAACCAGCAGCCGGCGACGGAGCTGAACCACTGAACCAGCTGCCAACCGCAGACTTTTGGCATAGTTTATCGGACAGCGACAACTACAGCGAAAGGCTTCTTAGGCACAGCCTCCGCTGTGGTCGGGCTTTTGGTATGCCGAGGCGGTGGTCAGGTCTGGAATGGAATGGCAGGGCAGGGCATGGCAGGGCAGGGCATGGCAGGGCAGGGCATGGCAGGGCAGGACAGGGAGTGGAGCCAGCCAGGGAGGGAGATCTGCTGCTGCTGCTGCTCGGGGATGAATTTCCTTTCTGTGTGCCATGCGGCATTTTGACACAAAGGCACAAATGCACATTAAAAATGCATATCCGAGGGCTGCAACAAAAACACAAGTCAAGTTTCGCCAGCGAAAACATTGAAATATGCAGAGAGATATCCCCCTGATAGCCTAGCAGTCCGCCCTGGCCGACGCACCAGTTTCCCTCTGACAACTTCACAAAAAGCGGGCAAACACAAGAAAAAAAAAAAAGAATGAAAAAAAAAAACCGAAAATATAAGAAAAACTCTGAACTGAAAACGGGAAAAGTAAAAATCCTTTTGGGCATTGTCAGTTATCGGCTTTTGACAGGGATAAGGGGTTGGGGATACTACCACTACCACTACACTACGGGCTCTACCCCTCTCTCTACATTGTCATAAAAATGTTGTTCCTTCCAGGAGGATTTTCCTCCTTTTCGCCATCCTTCTCGGCTCTCGGCTCTCGGCTCTCGTTTTCGTTTTCGTTTTTCTGTTTGTTTGCAACAAGACTGAAATATGAATTTTCTTTTGTGTGGAGCGGGAATGCATTCATATCCCGGCACTCGCCATTTGTTCAACTGTGCCGCACTGGAAGTGAAAGACAGAAATAATGGAGTCTGGCCCGTCCTGGGATTCTTAGGGAAATATCTTATTTATGTCCTGCGGCTGTAGTTCAGGCTCCTTCCCGTTTGTAAATGTCAAAAATAGCTGGTCCACATTTTGTTACCCCGATTAAGTCAGCTTAGTTTAGTTTCCGGGTCCATGTTAAGGGGGGGCTGTTCCCCTGTTCCCCTCCCCTCCCCTCTCTCTCTCTCTCTCACATGGGGCTTAATGAATCAAAACTTTTGACTTTTTTGGTAAAGAAGCGCCAGAGATGTAAATCAACTCATAAGTCAAATGTTTACGCCAACTATACATGGCAGAGCATATATAGAACATAAGCAAATATGTCTCCGAAATTCGTCTTTTACAGTCGTACACCGGGAAATGTGAGGAAAATAAGGGTGTAATCTTATATCTTTCACATAAATTAAGGCTCTTGGCACATTTATAATTAAATCTTACAAATTGTTATGTAAGAACTATAGAAAGGAAAGGATTATACTTAAATGAAATCAAAATAATCTGTAAAGAAAGGCATGGATTATTTCCCTTTTAAATATATAAGTACCTTTTGTGATCTTATAATATTGTAGTATATAATATATAGTGTATTACCCTCTGGCTCAGATCTATAGTGACAGATGCAAGATTATATAAATATCAGCATTTCGCAGCTGGCTTCCTTATATTATTTTATAGATAAACAAAAGCCCTTTTCGAGATCCCTTAAAACGTCACAATTTGCAGTTTTCCAGCATGACAGACATTGCAATTGTGGCATGTGCATCTGGTTACCATAAACGGAGGGGGACACGTGCATTTGCATAATTTCTGGCTTTTATTTTCTTCTTTTGTTTTCCTCTCCAAACGGCCTTATTGAGTTCGCGATGCAACTTCATTCCGTGGCCCAGGCCCGGCCCAGGCACTTACTCCGACAGAATGGAAATAATTTGGTTAGCCCGTAACGTAGCCGCTCCGTGTTGCGTGCTGGCATGCGTCACGTAATAGCGATTCGTTGCTGGCACATTGCGTATACGCCGTGTGTGCCACGTCTCGAATTTGCCAGTCAGGCGGGAGTGAGGAGAGGGGAAAGGCGGACCAAGACGGGGCCAAAAAAAAATGGCAACAATTGAGCTGATGGCGCCGTCATGGCTTCCATTTAAAAGCTGGCCCCGCTCGGTGCGAAATATAATTCGGTTTAATAAACAGTTCTCTTCGCAAACATGTCCAACACTTGTCGACACGTGCTCCCTGACCTCCGCAAAGCAATCTGGCTTCCGGAGGAAGATTGTGCATTCAGCTAAGAAAACGATGCACATTTGTCTTGCTTTCTGCCTGGGGTTGGGGTCTCTTGTTCAATAAACAGCAGGTCCTGCTACTCCTCCTGCCAGCTGCCTGGCTGCTGCCTGGCTGCCTGCTGCCTGCTGGCTGCTGGCTGCTGGCACTTCCAGGATGCATCATTATTTTCTGTCATCATTATATTCCTGTTGACTGCTGCTGACTTTTTGCCTTGGCTCTCCGGCTCTCCGGCTCTCCCGGATCTTGAATCCTGCATCCTGGCCACGCTTGGCATTGGTGGCTCAAGGAAATTACAAGAAGCGATTGTGGGGCCCGAGTGGAGTGCGGATATGGCCCCCGTCCCTGGGCATGGCTGCGTATGCAGGAAATTGTTTAGTGAGCTCCATAAAGTGAGCATGCATGTCGACGTCCTTAGTGGGCAGCGGAAGCTGCACAACGCGCTCGCTTCCGCATCCGGTGGGTGTCACGGAAGTGGTGCCTGCTGCCGCTGCAACATGCCAGCCAATGCAATTGTCTAGTGGTGGCGCGCTCACTGTGCCAGCTTCGTGCCCAAATAGCTTTACTCAAAGAGCACTGCCAGGATAGAGAGATACCTGAAGCAGCGTCTCAAGGACCCTGGATGCATATCAAGTTTAAATTTATCAATAAATTGAATCAAAAACAATAAACCCCTCTCCCCCCAAACAGCAGCAACAGCTAATAAACGAATACTTAAAGAGGGGAAAATACGCAACCAAAATAAAAGGCAGCTACAATAATAACAATAATAATAATAACAATAAATAATAGTAACCTTTCTTGCGGCGCTGATGCACAAAGAACCAGGCAACCAGGGCCGCGTTGACCAGGAGGAAGCCAAACGCCGCCAGGGAGATGCCAATTATGACCAGATTCGGTGTGTTGCTAGAGTCCTCGGTTAACTCGGCTGGCATCAGTTCAAGTCCTTGACAAAACGAGCCATGGAAGAAAATAAAAAGAGAACAAAATGTGGTTGCAAAAATAAAACAATAAATAAATGCGAAATGAAATGAGAAATTGTAATAAAAAAGAATAATATGAAAAGGAATAAAAATAAAAATGCTGCAGAGCATAGCAATGAACGCGCGGCCGTCCCAGTTTCCGATCCCGACCGGGACTCGGACTCGGACTCGGACTCGGACTCGGTGGCGGTGTCGGAATCGGAATCGGATTCGGATTCAGTCGGGGTCTCGGGGTCCTTTTCGGTTGGCATGGCGAGGCACGGCACACGCAGCGAAATCAAATAAAGAGACCGACTAGCGGCCAGCGCGCGAGTGACGCAAATCACGTAGAGCCTGCGAAGCGGAGCCGGAACATGTGATGGCAAATGAAATTAGCGACGCCATCGCTATCCCATGGCCATTCCCGCTCCGGTTTCCCATTGCCCCGTTCCCATCGCAACTCGCATTCCCAGTCCCAGTACCCAGTCCCCATTCCCATTCCCATTCGTTACCAATTGCTGACCACCGGGCACGTGCGCTGACAACGCCCACAAATTAAAAGAAAATAACGGAGGCGACTGCCGGCCGAGTCCGAGGGAATTAGAAATTCAAATGCCCAAGGACTCCTCCAAGTCCCTCTCCCCCAGCAATAGCTTCTTTTTTTTAACCCCATCTTGGTCGATAGCACACTGAGATAAAACCTATGTTATGGTACTATAAGGGAACGATATCTAGTTGTACAAAAATATGAACAATTGAAGTCCTAGGATCTTTGATCTTAAGGTAACCTTGAGTGCTCTTCTCATTATTAAACCTATTCCTATTTCCTGACCAATTTCCTTGAATTTTTCTCTTGGTGCAGCAGGCAACAACCGCAGGCAGGACTCTGTCCCGATTCCCGTACCTCGCTTGAGGCGCTTCTCGTTCCGTTTGTGCAGACAGCAGCCGATGACAAACACGTTGAGCAGGACGACAACGATGCCGGCGCCCACGCCCACCAGCAGCATGCCCGATGTGCCGCCCAGCGGCGTCTGGCTGGTGGTCGGCGGTCCGCCGCCCAGCGATGAGGCCGGGTGCGATGGGGGCGGTGCCTCTGCTCGTTTGCCCGCAAGGATGCCCGGATGCAGTGCGTCCGTTTTGGATTGGATTTGAAGTCGTCAGTGTTTGGCATTTGCGGTGGTTGGGCATCGTTGACGTTGTTGACGGTAATGGTGGGTGCAATGCAATTCCAATTAAGTGCAGCAAGAGAGGGTTGTTGGGTTTTGGGGGGCGAGATCATTGAGTGAGACAACAAATCGGATCTGGGGGCACCACTGACTTTGAGCGGTAACTAACGATCTATTGGGTGGCAGCAGTGGGTTCTGCCTGAAGTTCTAGGGCGGCGGTGGTGGTGCCTGATGGTCATTCTTTAAAATAACAATACATGCTTTGCATAAACCAAGAACTAAGGCTAAATGTCTCTTCATAATCTTTGAGCTCTTCTTGGATTAATAAATAAGGATTTGCCTGTTGATAAACTAAAAAATAAGTTATTTATCCTCCAAAATACTTTCATTTTGATCTAGAAAATGTAGAAAACCTAACAAGAAAGATAAATTCTACTCGCTTTAATTATGAATGATTTATTTAGCCATGAACTAATTTGTCCGAAAGCAAAACTAAAATCGGTTCCCTGATTTATTTGCTACTTTGGCTGGGCGTGTTTTTGCCATGTTGCCCCGAGGCTGTGCAAATACTGAAACCCGTCCAAATCCAGTGTCTGGGCTAATTTCACTTCATCAATTATTTCGGTTGATTGCCGCGAGTCGGACTCTCATTCCATGCGTGCTTCTAATTAGGCTGATAGCTGCTTATCATACCCGCTATCCTGGCTATCTAATTAATTCCACAAATCTGCCGAATCGCTGCCTGACAACTGACCTGGCACCACCAGCACCACCACACCAGAGGAGGATGCCCACGACTGTTACGACTGGCATCCAGTGGCCATAAAAGCCAAACGAACGGCGGGCGGACTCGCATAAATCAATGTCAGCACCGCACTCGCGGCTAATTTGAATATGGAGCGGACTTACCTTTGGTCTCGGCCCGCGCCAAGTCCGGCAGGTAGTTGCTGGAGCCCAGCTCGTTCCAGGACATCACCGAGAACAGGTAGAGGGTATTCATGCGCAGTCCGCCAATGGTCAGCTTGTGGCTATTGGGCAGCCCGTCAATGTATTTGTACTGCTCGCGGTCGACCATTCTGCCAATGAGAAATGGAAAATGGGAACGAGGGGTTTCATTAGTGCCAGTCCAAGGATATCGTGAATTTTGAGAGTAAAAGAGTCCCACTATTCCATGCACAACTCACCGGTATCGCACTCGATACGAGGCCTTGAGGCCGCCATCAAAGCCCGGCGTCCAGGCCACCGTGACCGTGTCGTGGGTGATGTTCAGGATGTTGAGGGTGAGCGGCGGATCCGGCTGCGAGGTGATCTCCAGGCGCACTGTCTCCACAGCCTCGCCCAACTCGTTGCGGGCAATGCACTCGTAGGCACCATAGTCGGCCGGCGCCACCTTGTCCACGATGAGCGAGGACTCGTAGGTCAGCGAGTCAATCTTGCGCTCCTCCACCTCATACTTGTAGGTGCGATTGATGGGCAAGTCCTTCTTGTCCTGCCGCCAGATGAACTGCGGCTTGGGTGAGCCCTGAGCGCGACAGGGAAGTCGTCCTCGCTCGCCCGTTCCGCTGGCAGCTCGCAGGAGCGTCGGCGCCTTGGCTATCTCGGGAGCAACTGCGGGGAGGAGGAGGAGGATACAGTAGACGTGGTGGGGTTAAGAAGAGGCAGGCGTAGTTATCGATTACACTTACACTTGACAATTAGCAGGATATCGCGGTTGGTGGGATTCGCCACACGATTGTCGGCCACACACCGGAAGTTGCCCACATCCTCGCGCCGCGCATCCTTGATGTGCAAGTACGAAGTGCCATTGGCAAAGGTCGTGGATGTCTTCACGGTCATGTCGTAGCCCACCCGCTCCCACTTCACATGCTCCTCGGTCAGCGGTTTGCCCTCGACGCTGCAGGATAGCATCGCATCCTCGCCAGGATTGACAATGATGTTCTCCGACACGGACTTGATGGTGGTTCCGTCTGCATGGCGAGGCCAAAAATTAGTCCGATTAGGGAAATCGCACACAAATCGCTGCGGGAGGGGAGGAGTACTCACATTCCACCACCACGGTGATATTAAGGGTGGCCTTGCCCTGCGAGTTGCTGGCGGCGCAGGAGTAGATCCCTGCATCGTCCCGATGCAGCCTTGTGAAGTTCAGGCTGCCGCCGTCCGCGAAAATTCGATGCTCGCCATCCTGCGGAATGGCGGTGCCGTCCTTGGTCCATTTGTATGCCACATTGGTGGGATTGGCCCGGGTTTGGAGCGACACTTGCAGTGATTCACCCTCCACGCCCACTGCCGTCGAAGAGGGCGGCGGCACGAACTTGGGACGATCTGCAGGGGGAGTTGGGTAGTTGAAGGCAGGGGAATTCAAAGGAGTTATGTCACAGAAATCTCTTGGGAAGCTTATTGAATTTATTGTTTATTACTTAAATAAATAAGAAGTAAAAGTGCCTAAACATTTTAAGTAACTTTAAGTATCTTTTAAAAGGATTTCAAAACTCAATTATCAGGGTTTATAATAAAATTCCCATTTATTAATAATTATATTTAGAAAAAGCTTTAATTGTAAAGATTTCCTTTAATTACTAAATATTTCTACCTTGACTTTGAACATCTCTAAACAGTAAACCAAAAGATATTCCAACTCCAAAAGGCTTCCCAAAATTGCAAGGATATGTTCAACCGATTCCACCCATTATTTCCCAGGATTTCTGTGACACAACTTATAGATTCTACCAGGAATTGCCACCCAGTAGGAGATGGCAGATTGCAGAGCTAGCCTAATTGAGCAATTATCCTGGCCGGGTACTTACACAGGACATCCAGGCTGACCGCCTCGTGGACGCTCCGCTGGAGAGCCTCGTTGGCACTCTGGCAGGTGTAGACCTGGCCGTTCATTTCCTGTGTGATGTTTACCCTGAACTCCAGCGTGGAGACCGTGCCGCCCCAGAGACCCGGCTTGGACGTGTTATTAATGCCTGTGGATGCGAGAGAATGGGTAAGGAGCGGGGGGAGGAGCGGGAGGAGCGGGTTCCGGTGGGCGGACATGGACACGGGATTCGGATCGGGCAATGTGCGATGGCAATGGGAGCGGAAAGAAGAAAGGGGCGTAATTTTAGTGACTGGCAAGCGAACCGGATGTTGTCGTGGAAACGCCTCGCACCAACAAAGTGCACTGCCGGCGCCGCCAAGTCCATGGCGAATACCGAATGGCGAATGGCGAATGCCATGGGTTGCGATGGGCAAACTTCCAATTGCCAAATCGCTTGGCCAGGCCCAAAGAGCCAGGCCATACATACCTTCGATGGGGATGCCGTCCTTCCACCAGGACAGCTTCGCCGGCGGATTGCTGGAGCTGGAGTCACAGATGATGGTTGCCTCCATGCCAGGTCGCAGTTCTTCCGGTTCAATGCGTATTTTGACCGTCTCCGGGGCAACTGCAAGAGCGAGCATACACACACACACACACACATTCAGCAATGGGCAATAAGAATGGATTCAGGAGCCGGTAAATTCCCCCAGCTTACAGCTTCTCAATACGAACCCTTACACTTTGAACTTCGTTTATGAGTATTTGCCATTAATCTAAGTAGATTTCTATTAAATATTAATAGTTGTGATTAAAATTAAACGATAAATTAACGACTTTACTTTAAAATTAATCATTCTGAGAAAGAAACCCTTTTTAAGAAGTATATTTTCTTTTAAACTTCAATAAACTTTAACTAAATGCTTTCTTTGGAAGGAAGAATTCTTAAATAAATTAAAATGTGTGAAAACAATCTTAGGTAAGGCGTTTTTTGACTAAATTATAATAGATATGATTCTAAAATTAAATATTTTACTTAAAAAACAAAAACTTTCTGAGAATTGTGCCTATTTTTAAGGATATTATTCTTTTTTAAACTTAGTTAAGCTTTAGAAAGATGTTTTCCTGAGAAAAATAATCTTTAAATAAATTGAAAACTAGAAGAATCTTTGAAGGTATGATTACACAATTAAATAAACAGGTTAAAATTTAAATATTTTGAAACAGAAACCTATTTTTTAAAGAGCATAATTCACTTTTAAACGAAGTTAAACTTTAACTTAATTTGCAAAAAGAATTTTGAAATAAATTCATAAAAATAATAAATTAAAAGGTGTAGAAAGGTCTGAAGAATTCTTTAGATTTTTAATTTTCTATTTTTTCAAGATATTCTATGTAAGTGCTAAATAAATATATCATTTCTTTAACTATTATTTAATCCAATTTAAAGTGTGAAATGTTGAGTATAAAAATAAGTTAAAGAAATAATGATAATAAATCGATAAATAAGGATAAAAACATTTGCATTGCACTGCAAGAACCACTTAGATACTTCAAACATATCTATAATTTATTCACCAAAATCCCTTATAATAAATATTCAATTAAATATTATTTTATCGTTTTTAACATACACTAATAAATAAAACCAAATTATTCCCCAAAATCCTTTGTATTACATATATATATATATCCCTTTCTGTATACTCACAGTGCACACTCAGCATGGTGGACTGGAAGAGCGGGATTTCGGTGGCGCTGTTGGAGGCCTCGCAGCGGTACTGGGCCTGGTTGTCGGACACGTTGGCCAGAACGGTGATTTCGGCGGACACCGATTTGTCCGCCGCCCGTATGACCGAGTTGATCTGCAACGGCAAATGGGATATATAGATAACTCGGGGGTTGCCTTGCTTTTTTTGTGTTGTCGGCGGAAGCAGCTCAGAGCAGAGCGCACACAGCTGGCGGATGCATTTTAATTTCGCTGATAAAACGCCGTCTAATCTCGGAGAGAGCGAGCGAGCAAACATGGCACACAGATGAGTCCCCGCGGAGCTGGGACTCTGAGAGTCTGACACCGCAACAAATGGGGAATGGGAAATGGGAAATGGGAGAAGGTGGGAGCAGGAAGCCGCACCTGAACCGGCAGCTGCTTCTCGCTGGAGGAAGATGGGCTGCGGTTATGGGTGACTTTCCCCTCCCACCTTGCCACCTTGCCACCTTGCCACCTATCCACCTTTAGTTTTAGCTCCTAACTCGGTGACGATAGTTGGGCTCGGTTATATGTAGGTGGCGGTGGGCCAGAGGCAGGTGTGAAAACCGAAATCGTTCTGGCAATAGAGCCACCGCGCTGCAGTGGCTCATTAGCACTTTAAGCCCATAAAGCGGAAGCGGAAATGGTCAACAAAAGCGCCATTATTGTTTTGCGGATGTTTGCTGCCTGCTGTGTTCGCTCTCTCCCTGTGAGTGTGTGTGTGTGTGGGCTGCGGAAAATGCAAACAAACGGGCAAAAAACAAAGAGGGGGGGAAGGAAGTAAGGAAGGGATGTGCTGTACTCACCCTTTTGTCGTTTTTGTACCATGTCAGCGTCGCCAACGGATTGCCGCCAGATGAAACGCAAAGCAGTTTTTGCACAGAGCCAGCTGGGATAATTTGTCCTTCTATATAGCCAGAAATTAATGGCGGCGCGGGCGGATCTGTGGATGCAGGGACAAGAACGCGGGACGCAGGATAAGAAAAACGTACAGAAAAAGACAAACAAAGGAGAGCCAAGCCCAGGCAAGCCGGGGAAATGGGCCAACGAATTGTGGCCCCAAAAACTTAGCCACGAGCCAGCAAATTATGGCCTACAACAAAAACAGCAAATGACTAAGACCCACCGCTGTGTCCTTCGAGAGAGGCGAGAGAGATAGGGAGAGAGAGAGCTGCCAAGAGCGGCCGAACAATAAAAATTAAAATTATTTAATTTGCCGCGCATAAAGTAAAAATATCCACAGGGCGTCCGCATCCTCAAGGCAGGACCATGCAGGACCACGACCACTCCAAACACACATAGCCGCGTCCTTGATTGGCGGTGGGCGGCGGGTGGCGTGCGGTGGCTGGTGGCTGGCTCATTACCTTCGGGGTCCGTTAGTCATTTTCAGTGCTCTCCCTGGTATGGGTAATAAATGTAAATCTCTCACCGCCTCTCATAGCCTCCTCGCCCGCCCGCCCGTCGCTTTTTCGTGCTCTGTGATGTTGGTCAGAAAAATTAATTAGCGCTGCAGGAGAGCGCTCACAAAGGACGACGACGACAGGACCAGAGGGCAGGAACAGTCGCTGCTGCGATGAGTGGCCTAGCTGGATAAACCGAACTAGAAATCGCAATTATTAATAAGCCCCCGACTTTGGCACACAGTTGACTCTCCTGCCTCCTGCCTCCACACCTCGACCTGCTATCGAGTGGCTTATATCCCTGCCCTGGATTTCCATCCCCCCAACCAGCTAGCTATGTATCTTTTCTGCGGGGATTTTTTTTTGTCACCGCTTTCGCTTATAATTGAGTCAAATGAAGAGTGACGCCGAACATCGGATAATGGAGTTTAAGACACTTGCAGTTGTCGTCGTCGTCGGGCAGAGAAGTGTCACGGAGAATGGCCAGAACGGTGGGGGGGTGGTGTCAAAGTCCTGGCTGCGTACATCTAATTGGAGCTTGATTTGGATCACGCAAAAAAAAATGGGCAGACCCAGAAATGGGAAGCCAGAAAAGTTGGCAGGAACATGGCTGGCAGTTAACTTTATGGAAAAGTGTGTATGCTCATGGAAAGTCCATTCATTTTGTTCATTTTCCCTAAAAAATAACACTTGACTTTAAAATAACATAGTATTTTCTTAAGATATGAATTCTAAATTTAAATTCAATAATTAAATATTTAAATGTAAAGATCTTATGCTCCAATTTTCAATTAGATCCGCTTCATGGAACATTCACAGTATAGATTTAATTTCCCCGCCATAAAGTTCACTTTAACCAGCATCCAAAAAAGTAGGCTGCGTTTTTTGTGCAGACAAACCCCCGGCTATGCTATGGTCCGGGCATAAAAGTAATTAATAGCCAATGGAATGTAATTTTGCAGACAAAAACTTTGATTTATGCCACTAAAAACAAAAAAAAAAAAAGAAAGAGTGCCCTGGACATGGCAGATTTCGCAAAACATATAAATTTAAAGAGTCTAACTCCTCTGGCAGCTTAAAGCAGCCCGCAGCTGGTGAAGTGCAGGCCGCGGCTCAGCTTTCCGTTCTTGGTGCCATAGCTCTGGATGCAGTCGCAAATCTTGCTGCCCTTCACAATCCGCCCGAAGCCCACCCGCGAGCCATTGACCACCGCAAGCGGCTTAAACGAGATGGCGAACGATAGGTGCTGCGCGAATCCTTTGACATGCGCCTTGCTGAAGGACAGCACATAGCCGGTGGCTCCGTGGTCAATCACCTTGGCGTCGTACTCCAGCGGCTGGCGCAGCTGCGATTCGGGGGCGAGCGGCAGGTCCGTTTCCAGCCAGAGATTGGGGAACAGGCGCTTCACCATGAACTTGGAGTGCTGATTGCACATGCAGGACTTGACCATCTGCAGGACGACCAGCGGCGCTGCCTCGGTGTACAGCTGCACGACCAGTCTGCCCAACGGCCGGGCGTCCTTGAGGTAGATGTCAAAGTATATCTTGGGCCGGAATAGCCGACGCAACTCCTCGTCGGACTCGGGCAGCGGAATGTCAAAGGACGCGTACTTGGCCATCGCCTGGGCGGGCAACTCAAGCCGTGCCGGCGGCGCCACGCTCCGGCCATCGAGCTTCCGCTTGTCGGACAGGCCCGAGTCCACCTCGCTGGTCACCTCCGCGATGCGGCGACCCAGGTCACGGTTATCCCGCTCCAGGCGCTCCAGCTGCAGTATGGCCACGGGTATGGTCGAGGAGCCGTGCACGGCCTCGTAGCGGAACGGATTGATGGCGCCGTGGGTGCGCATTGTGCGCGAGATCTCCACCAGCAGCTGGATGTTGGCCCGGGTGCGCTGCATGAAGACCACCGCCTCGTCGCGCAAATTGTTCACCCCGGTGATGCGGGCCGCCTGGAAGCCGGGCGCCGAAGAGTCCACGGTGAAGCTGGCCTCCTTGACACGTCGCCGGTGCTGGCGCCACATCTTCTGACGCATCACCATAAGCGGGCTGCCCCGGACGGTCTTCTGGGCGGTCTTGGCCGCTTTCCTGCGTTGCACTACCACCTCGGCGGCGGTCTCTAGCTCCTCCACCGTGAGCCGGGCCAGCTCGTTCGACGACGGGGACACGCAGATGGGAAACTCCGTCATGGTGGTTGGAATTATGGTTAGGATATATAAAACCAAGTAAAACGAATCGAGAATTTTTCACAATTTCGCTATGAACCGAAAGGTTGCGTAAATAAAAGTGAAGGAAAAGCTATGGAAAGTCTAAATATAGCTTCTGAAAGATTGCTCAAGGGTTACTTGGTCTTTAATTATGAGAATTTTCCCAGCTTGGCGGTGGGTTTTCCTTATTCGAAAATCAAGATATTTATATTAACAGGATGCCGGGGTTATCTGGGATACTTACACAGCACATTGATGGTGTGGGTGGCCACCACGTTCTCGGTGAGCTGCATGTTCAGGCCATGACAGATGACGACCAGCGAACGCTTGTTGGGCTCCACGGTGGCGGTGATGTTCGAGCTGGTCGTCCAACCGCCTGCGAGAGACAGACAGAGATGGAAATGGATTAGGCGAGTGGCGGATGAGGGGGGATTATGTCACTGGAAGGGAACTGGTCATTTGGTGCCGGGTGCTAGCACTTACCCTCGGGACTGACAATCGTCTTTGAGGTGGCATTGCGCACCTGACGCCCGCCCACCATCCACTTGATCTCGGCGGGCGGATTTGATGGCGCGGTGGAGCATGTCAGCGGCACCACATCGCCGACGCGCGCCTCGGTGGGTCCCATCACGGTGACGTGGGTGGGTGCAACTGTGGAGAAGGGAGAATGTGAGAACTCCGGTTACTGGCATACGTCGCATAATGAAGGAGGCATTAATATGTAATAGGTCTGTGGCCAAAGGAGCCCTAGGTTCTGGGGAGGTGTCTCTTCTCTCTCTGTATCCCCCCTAATAGCCTTGGGGGGGCGGGGCATGTCGGCTCCTGATGCCGCCGCCATGCAAATGATGACTGAGTGACTGACAGTCCGTCCGTCTGCGTAGCTATTACCTAATGCCATCGGAGTGGAGCAAGCGCTGGAGCAGCTGCAGCTGCCGCTCCCTTGATGGATAAGTGCATATATTACGCATACGCAGCGTTTGCCGTTCGCCATTCGCCGTTGTCTTGGGCATACGAATGCGAATAGAAATACGAATACGAATGGGGAACTTTCGACTCGATATGTTTCGCATATAAATAAACATTATGAATTCTTAACTTCTCGCATCTTTCGTCGGTCCGTCTGAGCCATACATCTTCATTCTGGGCACAAACACACTCCCTGGAACACACACCCACACACACACACTCCCTGGGCACACTCGCAAGGGGCAAAAGAATGCTGATGCCGAATGTATTCCTGCTACGTCTTCACTTTTGTTGTTCCACATTCGTTATACATAAATAATGCGTGTGCTAAGAGCCCGGGTCGCCATCTGAGGCCACATCTGATATCTATCTGCTACACAGAGCGAAATTCTATACCTGCTTAAGGTGTAAAAGTAGTAATAAAAAAGGAACTAAACAAATAAATAAATATATTCATCAGAATAAGTATTTTCTACAACTCTAAAGCCTGCCTCTGATATAATAAATAAACAATATATAATTAAGGTAATTCAAGGAACATTTTATGTGAATTTTTAAGAACTTTCAAACCCAGCTAAGCTCACTGATTCATTCACAATTTATTCATAGGCTTTGCCCAATCAATCTCCCGAGACTTTTCGCCAATGCCACCTGTTAAATAATTGATTTCGAATTAGGAAACCGGAGTACTCCCCCGGCTTTTTCGCTCCGTGTTCCTCGTGCAGCCGTTTGTGCTGGCCACTCACTGTGGCATACTTATTGGGGCTAGGCAAGCTGGGGGCTGGGGCAGGCCTGACCTGTATGGCGCTTTGATTGGTATGCGCATAAACTGGAGTCTGTGCCCCTAGTGGAAGGGGAGGAGGCCGTGCACATTCCACGCTCTTAAAGGCTGCTGCTCTTCAGGTAAAAGATGCCAATTTCAGCGGACTGCCGAGCACTTGAAATTTAAATATCGCGCATACGACGAGTTGGGCGTCCGCCTCATCCATTTACATGTTAGACACATGAGCGTAAGTAGCAGAGCAGCAGCAGCAGCAGCCGAGAGGATGCGAGGATGCGAGGATGTGGCATGCAAATGTTCGCTGGAGCTGGGAGCTGGGAGTCCGTCCCTACGTCCGTCCAAGTGTCGCTAACGACTTTGGCACCGTCGGCTTTGTGCGCCTGATTGCAATTGTTGTAACTCTAACAAGCTGCAACGGGCACAGGCAGCAGGCTGAGGAGGAGTGGCTGCGCTATTTGGCACTTGAAAAGAATTTGCATTGCTTGATTTGACAAAGCCAAGTGGGACGCAGGCTGGAGAGGCTTTCAAAGTGCAAACTTAAGCTTAATTGCGAAAGAAAGCAACAGCAGCAGCAGTAGCAGCAGCCAGTCTCATCTCTGAAAGCGATGCCTCCTCGCATGCCAAGTGGGATTCGCTGCCAAGCCCAGGCCAGGCTGTTGACACAATCCACTCCCCACATCTCCGAGTGCGCCCTATCCTATCCGATCCTATCCCGCATCCTGGCCTCTGTAATCTAGACGCCCATTGAACCTGATACGCTACTCAGTCGCAGTCGCTGTTCCCGTCTCCCTCTGCATATATAAATATGAACAGCGCACAATTAAGCGGCTCAAATTGGAGGCAGAGCCTCCGCTTACTTACACAGCACGGACAGCTCCACTTCCGCCTTGAGCGGATTCTGCGACATCACATTGCTGGCCTCGCAGCGGAACCGGGCCTTGTTGTCGCCCGCCTCGGCGGTGAAGGTATAGATGTTCTCCGAGAGGCGGCCAGAGGTTCTGCGTAAAAGAGGGAAACATATCACAGAAGTTAGCACATTTATATAGAAATTAAAAAATATTAAATGCAATAATGAAATGCCCTCGAAGGTCCTGAATTCCAAAGGCTCACATCCAAAATCCATTATATTTATTTTAGACACTCATAAATTATGCACAAAAAACCTCCGCTCAAGTGTTCAAGGTCGGCAAGTCCGATGTCCTTGTTATATTTAATGGAAAAGTCTTGTCTTGTGCAAAATATATATACCAGGCAGGACTCTTTGACCTTGCTAAATGCGGAATATACTCGCAAATAATGTCAAAAAAAATCTATTTAGTGGGAAATAAATTTGAAAATGTATAACAAAAGCTTGTAATAAAGGAAATACCCTTTTCCATAAAATAATAAATATTAATTGGATTTTGGACACGCAAATATTGCAGTTAATTAGCTAATAATATTATTTATTATTACTATTTATAGTTAGCTCGTAGCTCACCTGTAGGCCATGCGTATCTGGGATCCATTCTTGTACCAGATTAGCTGGGCGGGTGGATTGCCGCCGCGACTCCGGCACATCAGCTCCACGGTCTGGCCACGCCGCAGAGTTTCGCCCGGCGAGTAGCCCTCAATGTAGGGCGGTCCCGGCGGATCTGCGGGATTAGAAACGGGGGAAAAAAAGAGCTCCACTGAATACTGGCTGTGTGTGTGTGTTTACATTTTGCATATTTAATGGCAACTGTTGTCGTCCGCAAATAAATTCAATTTACACTAAAGTAAAGTGCGGCGTACATATGCAACTGGATGTCGGGGCAGTTTTTAATTGAAGTGTTTGCATGCAAATCGTTTATGCGGTCATATGCATTATTTTTCGATTTTGCAAACCCCAAAAGGGAGGGCGGTAATTTTTGCTTGTTGTGGGCGTTGCCCTTGGGCGATTAATGATGGTGTAAAGTGCGGCAGAAAAATAACAACGAAACGTGTTAAATACATTTGGAAATTATGGTTAACACAACTATTCCAGGGTGAGAGGATATAGATATATATATATAAATATATATAGTTTATCCTGGTCTCTGATCGATGGCCAGTCTCATAAATGTTACGCTGGGAGGGAGGCCTGAAGCATGGCGGCGGCTGTAATGCATTTTCTTTATCAGAATTTGACAAGCGGTCAACCGTATTGAATCAACAGCAGCAATCAGGTGAAGCATAAAAGCTGCCAAGCACACACAATCCTCCCTGGCACGTACACACACACAAGCACACACACGCACCCTCTTTCCACACACAGACTTATCCTGCACACACACACACACTCACCCTGCACTGTGCCCCTGCAGGCATGCAACGAAAAATTAAATTAAAATCATTGAAATATTGCAGGCCCCGACGAGATGAGCGAGCCGGCGCGGATGCAATAATAGCGCCATAATTAAGCCCCCGCAGGAAGGACCTCCGCCCGCCAGCCACTGCATTGCCCCATTTGCCATTCGCAGATAGCAGGACTCGATTTTTCGTACATATTTTTTTTTTTGCCAATTACATCGCGACGAGCACTCGAAATGGCCAACGAACTGTGGCAGTTGGGGCCACCATTTGCCAGCTGCCTATGCATAAATAACAAACATAATTAATTTGAATGTGCGTGCAGGTGCAGGTGGTGGAGCCACTGGAGGGCAGGTGCTTGCCCGGAGGCCAACGTCGGCACCGCCGCCACCACCACCACTTTGCCGCCGGCAAACAATCAATAAGAGAACTTTTGGCATTCGTAATGGCTCGCTGGCTCGTTCCTGCTCCCACTGCCATGCAGCATCGCCATTCGCCATTGCCATCCACATCCACATCCGCATCCGCATTCGCATTCACAGTGGCAGCTGTGCGGCACATTAGAATTTAAAAACTAATTAATACGCGCCCCAATCGCGCAATTAGCGGCCGTGATGGCAAATGGCATCCGCATCGGGTCAGGTCAGGACGATGGAGACTGGCGCAAAAAATTCATGGCTGGACACTGAGCGAAACAAATGCAGTTGGGAATTTTGGGAATTCCATAAGAATTGATAAGAAAGGAAAGGTGAAAAAGAAGCCAATAGAAAGTAAGCTTTCTTTTTCATAGAATTCAGGCAATTCAAAGTTTAAGAGATGGAGAAATACAGAGCATAGGTGGGCACGCAGCGGCTCTTTCAGCTCCTGCGTTTTTTCTGTAATCCTTGAAGACCATTTGCTAGCACATTCTGTCTAGCTCATGACTGTGCAGAGGCTCTTTCCCTTATATCACGTGCCCAACGCTGCTAAATAAATAAATAAATTCTCTTCTAAAGTTAGTTCTCTAATAAAGAGTACAAAATTTGTCTCAGTGCTTCAAATACGAACAAATGCCGCCGCCTGTCGTTCATTGGGGACTTCCCGCGCTCACTCACACACCCCAACCCACACCCACACCCACACCCCCACTCACTACCCCATCCACACAGGCACGCACGTTCAATTGTATCGCAAATTGAGCCGGCTAATGAGGTCACCCACGTGGCCCCCAGGAGCTGGAAGACTTCCCTTTGCCAGGACAGAATAAATGGAGGAGGGAGTTGCACATGGATCCACCCGGACGGCAAACAGATGGCAGCGACGGCGGCTGGAAAGGCTCAGAAGCTACTCACACAACACGGACAGTTGAACGGTGGCCCGCATGGGCATGTCCGGCGACAGGGCCTTGTGCTTGGCCTGGCACGTGTACTCCGTGTAGTCGTCGTCGGGTCCGGGCTTTAGCTTCAGGCTGGAGGTGGTGGTAAAGCGCTTGGCCGTCGACTCTTCGACTTGATCCTCGCGTTTCTCTGCAACAAAATAAAGGTAAAAGGAAGTCGTGAATTAACAGGTATTTCGATAATTAAAAAGGAGTTAAAAAGGAGTTGCAAGGAGAACAGTTACAAAAGGGAAACTTATGTAACAAGCCGACAACCTCTAAAGGTTTTACTTCAATATTTTAATGTAAAAAAGAAATAATTATATTGTTAAGGAGTGTTTTACCATAGAATATTTAATAACAAGATACAAAACGAAGATACATTTGAAGTGTTATTTGCAAATAAATAAATTAAAGTAATAGTTTGACTTTTTGAGAGTTTTCCCTTAACAAAAAAAAATAAATAATGTGTTCCTATTAAGATTTTAATTGCTCCTCGAGACGTGACAACTATTGAGGGGTCCTCTCAATCGCTTGATCCTTAATGCCCAAGGATAACTTTAGACACAACTCCCATCAATTCCGCACCAGCAAGACCATTTTGTGACATCATTTTCAGTTATAAATTTTGAACGAGCCTCATCTGCGCCTAAAAAATGTGCCCCCATCCTTGGTCTCAGCCTGTGGAGCCACCCAACTATCACCATTCCCCGTTCCCCCTTCCCCATTTCTCCCGGGGGGTAATCACCAAGATGGCCGTCTGCCCACATTAACCGCCATTTACGCGTCCCCACACACACACAGCGCCATGGCACACACACGCCCCTCCTGACAGCTTGCAAATGATACAAGACCCGAGACCAAAACTGGCCATTGTCGTAAAGCCCGGACTCCGGATTCCGAGGAAGTGCGGGCCCGGGGTCCCTGCCGCAACATATTGCGTCATAAACATAATTCATCATGCAGCTTCCTTCCGCTGTCCACATTTCCTTGCGGATTTTCCTACATTTTAACGCCGTTTTGGCGAATCTTCCGCCCCTTGCTTTTTTTGTGGGGTTTTCGGTGTTTTTCGTTTTTGTTTTTTATATATATATATGTATGTGTATAGTATGTATGTTTACCCGAAAAATTTCCATCATCATCGTGGCCGTCTCCGTGCGATTCACATTTTAAGCATTTTTAACGCGCCAGTTGTGCTAAAATGATTTCGTTACTCGCCAAATGACAGGCGAGGGACAGGCGGAGGAGCAGGAGGAGGAGCAGGAGGAGGTGGGTCGAGTCGCCACCCGGAAAGGGGCAAACGTCAGGACACCCAGAAATACCCAGGACACCCATGCACGATGGTGGGTGTGTGTGTGTGGGCCATAATCATTATGAAAATTAAAAGTCGTGAAGGCGGCTAAACGCCGTTCCCTTTTTTTTACTCCCTCCTCCCTCCCATTGACATTTGCATTTTTCCATATTTCCCAGCAGCAGCAGCAGCTCTGTTTTCCAATTTGCTGGCAGCAACAGCGAAAGAGCGGCCAAATGACAAGGCACAAACACGGGATGCTAACAGGATCCTGGACAGGACAGCGAACCGCAGAGCAGATAAGGGCCGAACATCGACAGTCGGCGCTTTGTTGGAGTATAAAATTATTATTTAAGCACCGTCATCAAGCCGAAAGTCGACGTCCATTTCCCTGTCATCCCATCCTGCCACCCTTGGTCCCTATCATATCACATGTGCGATGGCCAAGCGGTTGACAGGCGTCACTGCGCCCAGTCCCATTCCCACTCGTTTGAGTCCTCTGCCTCGTCCTCATCCTCCACCTTCATGGGCCTCGACTCATCCGCATGCCGCATCCGCATAACCATCCTTATCCGCACTTATCCCAGCGAAAAAGGGCATGGCCAAAACCCATTTACACTTTTTGTATTCTGCATAATGCCTTGCCAGGGAAAATGTATATTGTTATGTTCGTGTTTTGGCCTATGTTGTTTTAGGCCATTTAATATAGCTACGTTATTTCCACACGGTCTTCGCCCAGTATAGGCTTTTCTTATTAAATATTATTATGCAATTTTATTAATATTATTTTTGTTATTTGGTTTTTCTAGTTACTACAGGTACTCCCCGTCTTAAAGTCCTTGTTCTGGGGATTCGTTGGGATCTTTATCTACTTCAAATCGCCTGAGTTCTTCTTTAAACATAAATGTCCTGCCCAAAGGAGTATAATCTCATTTTCTAGCCCCCCCCTGGCAGGTGCGTGCTGGCAGCCATCACGGCACTGTTTCCCCAGATGTTTCTTGGTGTTGGACATTAAACGTAATGACTTAGTTTCGGTGACAGCAAACGCTGGGTTCTCTACTAACCTGGCTTGTACTCCACGTTGCCGCGATACCAGACTATTTGGGCCGCCGGCTTGGCATTGGCCACAATGCACTTGAGCTGCAGGTCCTGGTTCTCGCGCACTTCCACCTTGGAATTGTGGCTGTAACCTTTGATCTCGATCGAGGCTGGCGGTGCTGCAATAGAGAATAGAGAGTGGGTGGATATTAGAGGACGACGCACACAAAACAGGAAGTTCGAAAAGGAAGGCTAGGGTAGGGTGGGGTAGGACAGGTTAAGGAAAGGCATTCCGAGGCCGAAACAAAAGCTAATGGCTGACAGGGAAGCTTTGCTCATTATGGGCCACAATGGCATTACAGGGCATTTGTGGGCGTTTCTGTTCTGTGGGCGTGGCACTGCCTAATGCATGCCGCGTATGCAGCGACAGACGGAGAGACGACGACGACGACGACGACGACGACATTGTTGTTGAAGGCCCAGGTTGAATGGCCGAAGAGAAACAGAAACACACAGCAGCTTCAAATGGGGGGCAGGAGTGGGAGCAGGAGCAGGAGCAGTAGATGGAGCTGCAGCTGCAGCTGGTTGGGAATGCGCCAAGAACGCGGCATTCCATCCTTGTTAACCACCCACTTCACTGCCCCTTCCTTTACGACAGATGCACCCAGAGAAAATATCCTACCAATAATGTTGGGATATTCGGAGTATTTTTGAGTTATTTCCAAGCAAGAATTTGGACTTTCACAGGATAAAATTCATGGTAATAATTAGGTTTATGATTGTGGCAACTAAGTTGGACTTTAGCTAAGAAGATTACATAAAAATGAATTAACAAATGTCTTTGCTGGTAAGCTTCAGGGATAAACCTTAAATGTTATCCCACAAAAAGGATTTTTTAACACCAGAAACTTTTATTCTCCGTGTGGCAGTTGCCTCGTTAATGTGCTCAAATATGAGTTTCAATATTTGCGCTGAAGAGGACGAATGTGCAGGGGGGGGGAATCGGCTTGTGGAGTGCACCCGATGCCGACTTGCCTTGGCAAACTGTTGAAATATACACGAGCCACGGCGAAACAATGGATGAGTGACGCCGGGTGGTGTCGGGTGGTGTTGGGTGGATGTTGGCCGACTGGCTGGGTGGCTAAGGGCCTCATATGAATGCAGCAGTTGCAGAAACATATAAAACGAGCGAGGAGGAGCCCAGGAGGGATGTGGCGGCAGCGAGCAGCGAAACAAACAACAAGGAACGTGGATAAAGTTAAGTGCACGTGTGCATTATTTTAATGCCACCTGAAGGAGTTTGGCTGCCATTGCCAGCGCACTAAGCAGGAGCCTACGTCTTGCTCCGACTCCGAGGATTGTGTTGTGGGGGAGTCCTGCATTTGACATGCAACATATGTTGCCGTCTGCTCCGCAAACTCCTCCAGAAGTTGTTGCATGCAAAATGAATGCTTAATGTCGCGCAAGGAGTCCCTCGGTGGGTGCCTCCTTGTGGGGGGTGGAAAAAAATGATGCTGGAGGCGAGGAGCAATGTCTGGCCCCGCATCCTGCCTCGTCCTGCGCGTAGAGGTAATTGGTTTTGTTGCCACACAAATGAAATCAACACCGTCAGTGTTCTGGTGGTGGTGTTGTCCCCTTGCCCTTGATTATGTTTAGTTTAGCATCGCCGCAGGCTGCGCAAATTATTATGCACAAATCAAATACATAAATGAAATTCCGAAATCAGCAGAGCTCCTTTTCGCACATATTTCCCCCCCTAGTCAGCATAATTTTTGTGTTTCCTTGGTTTTGTGTTTAGTTATTTAGATAAAACAATACATATATGTATATAGTATGTATTTATTTGAATTATTTTAGCTCAGTCTTCATCGGATTACCATTATAAATACGCCAAAAGGCTAGAAGCCCTTGGTTTTACATCAGTTTTTGGTAATTTTTGGGATTTTATTATGCTTTCAGCTCTGGAAAATTGAGCTAATGCATAAATATAATTTTCATATTTAACAAAGCCCGCCTTGTATGTAGTTTCAATTAACTAATACGCAGGATATACAAGTTTTGTATTATATTTATTCCTCCCAAAGTATTTATTAATTAAAATAATTTCCCTATTTTCCATAAGAGCCTCCTAACTTGGACTTAACTTAGTCACGAGCTAAGTTTGAAGTCCAAGGCATAATAATTAAATAATTGAATAGTGCTTCGGGGGGGAGATAATTGCTTTCTGAGTTATCAACCAGAACTGTGTCCGGAGAGTGTCCTTTTCTAGCTTTGTCCTTTAATTAACTTGCCACCTCTCTCTCTCCCTCTCTGTGTCTTGGTGGCAGCAAAATTCAAGAATACATCTCCTTGCACTTTTTCGATTTATTTTTCACACGGCCCGGGCTCAGGACTCGGCTCAGGAAGGAATTACGATGGGGGAATGGGATGCTTGTTATGTCCCGGCCAAGGCAGAGTCCTTCTGCCTGAGGAAATGCCAATGGCAAACCTAGATCATCCAGCAGCCAGCAGCCAGCAACCTTGACTAAAGGCTTTGTGTGCCGAAATTGGTGTCGCCGTGGCACCGCTGGCTATACGGATGATGGTTCCGTGGGCTTTTGGGGGCGTTACGTGCATTGAAAATTCATAATATTTGGAGCGCCGTGACAGGACTTTGAGAGGGGGCCAGGGGCAGGGGCAGGCAGAGACATGGCACGGCGCGTGCTGCATAGTTAAAATGCGAAATATATGCACATTTTATGATTTTTTCCTAGCGCCAAGTCCCTGGCAAATGCAACTCGATTTATGCCAAAGCGTGGCCTGCCATCCTGCCTCTCTATATATCTACCATATATGTCTATATCCGCATAGAGGCAGTCAGGCAGTGTGTGTGCGTGAGTGTGTGTGGATTGGAACGTGGTGGGGTATGTGCATTGTTGATTGGTATGCATATTGTATTTGATTATTGACAAACGAAGAGAAGGACGAGGAGAAGGGAAGAGGGTTGAGGTGTAGCCGCCGCCTTCCAAGGAATGATTGGAGGGCTTAGGACATTGAGGGGTGCTACATCCAAGGGCTGCGTGAGAACTGGAATGTCTGGTGATATTTTTGATTCAGTGAAATCGATAGGGAGTCATTTAAAATCTATTGAAGCTTTTAAAATTTATATTAAGTAGACGCACTATTTATATTGCTTAGCAACCAATTAATGCTTGATTATAATTAATAACTTCTTATAGGAATATACATAGAAGGCGGTCTTAAATAGGGATGGCAGAAAATATCTGTATACATATATGTATGTATTTATTTGTTGCGAAAAGCCATCGATATTTCAGCTTGGCGATCTTAGCGCAATAAATAGATATTCTTAATGATATATGGAACTGCGCCAAGGAACAGCCTAAGCTCAAATTAAACTATGTTTATTTAAAGTAGAAAATATATAGAACTAATAAAACAATTTAGTTTTAAACATGATTTAAATGCAGTTTGTAAAATAACTAAAAACTTAATAGAAGTTTTATATACTTGATCAATACTATCGATATTTTTATATAATATGAAATATTTTCCTATATTTATACAATATATCGATACGTTATTTTCCGATTGAGTGCTTTATATTTGTTGATGTATTATATCGGACTTTTTCACTCCATATATGCATAATATAGATATTTTAACAATAAATGCTAAGGTTTTCTATTTATCAAATTTGTATATATTTAACTTTACGCTATTTTTCCATTGAGTGCGATATTTTAATTGATATAAGTATTATATATATATAATAAGTGTATGATAACGATATTTCTACGTTAAATGCTATATTATTCGATATTTCGAATTTCGTTATATTACAATTAACGATAAATTCGATAAATCTCGATATTTTTGTTGTTCTTATCGTCATTTTTCTCTCTATATATATATGCACATACTAAGTCCTGAGTTAATCCTGTTTTATTTATTATACCTAAACTATATTTACTATAGCCTAGTTTAGTTTCCTCTCCCTCCCTGTCAGGTGCAAAATTCGGCTTGGTTAAGGTTAAATGTTGATTAAATTTTATGCACAAGTCGCGCAAATACACCTCCCCCTCCCACACACCCTCCCCCCCACATGACAGTGGATGGCAAAATGTTTGGGTGGCTTTTGTGGGCGGCTGAAGTGGTGCAGTCGCCGCTTCTTTGAGTGCTCTGCTGGCTGGCATCAAATAATTTATGCAACAATGGCTGCAATAACGGTCCTGGCAGCAGCGCAGCGCCATCGCCATCGCCATCTCCATCTCCAGTTGCCTGCAAGGAGGAGCTAGCTGGCTGAGCTGGCTGGCGGGCGGGAATCCTGGCAAGCGAGAGTACACAAAGTGCAATTTGCCATGAACACTGGAACACACTGGACTCACCCCCGCCTTTCGGCAGTTGTTGCCCCCCTTGGGGGCACGACACCCCGACTAACCCACTAATAGTACGCCTCATAAAAGTTTTATGCGCCGGAATACTTTCGCCAAGGCGAAGGCAGGAATTGGCCATTTTTTTCGGTTTGAAAGTCTAGAGAGAAAGGGAGAGAGCTCTGGCTGTGATGTAAGTTGAGCCATCAGGAGCAGAGTCACCACTCACCAGTCACCAGTCACACCCGGAGTGCGACCCAAGGCGCTACTAGCCCGTGGCTGTGACTTTAAGGTCAGCCCGGGCCTCACATAACAAATGTCAAGCTATATTTTCCGGAGAAAGCCCCGGCAGACGAAAACTTTCCTCATTTGCACTTCAATTACAAAAGGGGCTAAAGGATGGGGACGGGGACGGGGGCGGAGTGTGTTTTTGAAAAATGTGCGGACATTTGAGAATCAATGAAGTGCGTCTATTGGCCGGAAAGGAGAGCAGCAAGCAGGTCCAACTTAAATTCGAGCAGCATTGTATTCAAAAATTTATAAACGCCCGGAGGGCGGTGGCTGCAGCAAGTGCTCTCCATTCTCCTGGCCATTTCCCCTGCATCGCATTCCGTTCCGACGGTGAAAACTTTTGCCTCTTGGATTCGGACTCCGACATGGACATGGACCTTGCAGTAGTTGCCTTGCGGCATATGTGCTTTTGGCTCCATTTTTGGTTTTTTTTTCTTTTCTCCCTTCTCTATATTTTTTTGTTCAAAATTAATGGCATGCGAACAATTTCTGGGAATTTCCATAAATTTGCACGTGGACTTTTGTGTGTGCAAAAGTTCTTTGCTTTGCCAAACTTATAATCTAATTGCGCCCTCACGTTTATTTTTGCCCATATACGCTATGTACTACAATATATGTACTATATAGAATAGGTACTATGTGTGTGGCAGCAGCAGCAGGTATTAGTATGTGGAATATGTATTTTTGCAACTTTAACATAAGCACGAGCTGGACGGCCAAATTGGTTGCTGCGGAAACTTTGTAACCCAGTCTGCAAAAATTTAATTTGACCCGGACCAAAGGTAAAAAGGTATTAATTTTTAAATAGACCTTCTGCTGAAAGTTTTAATTAAATCGTATCTCTCAAGCGGCGATCGCAATCAGAGAAATGCCAAAGATGGGTCAGATGGAAGATTGTATAAATTTGTAATGAGTGGGATAAATAGTTGCTAAGCATGGGATTCATTTTTAATTAAGTATTTCCAGGAGTTGTTTAGTTTTTAATGTAAAAAATATCAAGGGGAAAAGTTCAATGTGATACATTTCAAATTTATGGCAAAGATTTCAGTTTTTTACAAGTCTTGAGATCTCTATAAACTTGAACTTAAAGTAGTCTTAATGACTTTTAAATATTGCTATTAATTATGATTATTTTCTTGCTGTTCTCTCACCATAAAATACCAGATAAATGGCGGAAAATTCCTAGCCTTTAGGAATAAATCAAATAAATGTAATTCGAACTTAATTGAATTATTACGCATTTGTCCACATTTCCCTTTTGGCTAATTGCAGCAATAATGTCGCACGTGCCAGGCCCCCCCACGACACAAGCACAGCCCACACACGCACACACCGCCCCCCTCCCCCCTAACACACCTACTCTCTGCCCTCTCTCCTACATCCTAGATTCCCAAATACCTTGGACTGGAGGACAGACACATGTCATTTGCTGTGAGGAAACGGAGAAAGCCGAGACGAAGATTCCATTACAAAACAAAGGTGGAGGCCGGGAGTGGATGGTGTGTGCGGGGTGGTGAGCTGTTGTGGAGTGTTGTGGGGTGTGGCAGGAATCGCACAAGTATCCACAATTATGACAAACATGCCATGCGACCTTTCGTCGCGCCAGCAACAACTCCGAGACACTAACAAGCCTGGCCGAGAATCCAACTCCTGCCGCGGCCCAAAACGCTGGAGGCTGTGGCGTTTCTTTTTTTTTTTCCTTCATCTCAGTTGATTTTATTTTTACACTTGATACCCTCAGGGGGGAACGGGGTATATTAGAGTCGGGAATTTTTAAGAATTTTATTTTCTCTATTATGTATTATGAGACGGTCTTTATACGAGAGAATAACTATGCTTGAATTCATTTTAGTAATTATTAATTATGAATTTACTAACTCGCGTGTCGGGCCTGCGGGCCACATTGTTCTAAGTTTATAATAAAATTCTTCTATATAATGTATCTTTCTAAAAATAAAGAAATATACATATAAACACTAGACTAGTAAAGTAAGTAAAGAATACTTTAAAATTAAAAAGTAAAATAAATAAAATTTGTTAAATATACAAATTGATTTACGAGTTGATAAAACCACTTCGTATAATGTTAGACTCTGAAACAGACAGACAGACATTTTAAAAACAATATGCCGTACGCCAAATGTTCTTTTTTTCGTTATGCATCTTGTTATCTATCTTTTTGCAGCTGTCTAAGCAAACGCCTTGAAGTAGGCAACGCGTGTAATAGGATAATCCCAAATACCGGGTATTTCATAGTCGTGTAATTCGTCTAAAGCTTTGCTTCTTGGATTATTTTTTTTTTGCCTCGAGGCCTCGCACACACGCACACACACACACACACATTGCGATTGTCACAGCTCATGGCGCGTAATTAACTAAACAAACGTCATTAGGCATGCGCGCATATGCGTGTGTGCGTGGGTGTGAGGTGTTTAGGGGGAGAAGGAGGCAAGGCCCTTGGTCCTTGGTCCATGGATATGACTGTGAGTGGTAGCCATGGAGCCCCTTGATGTCTCAAGAAAAATTCCTTGCAATTGAACGAGTGGCAAACGGCGAAAACGACGAGGGAGCAAACGAAGCGCGCCAAATGAAAATCGCTGTCATCAAATGTAGCGCAATTCCTTGAGTGATTACAATTACAGCAACAACGTCGCAGCCAGCAGAGTGATTACTAGACGACAATGCAACAGAACGGGGCAGAGCCAAGCCGAGCTGAACAGCCAAAAACAAAAAGACAAAAAGGAATTCATTTCACATCGCTTTGCCTGCAATGGAGATCCGTTCAGCCCCCATCCTGCTCCTCCTGCCAGCTCCTCCTTGGAGCAATAAACTGCGCTAAATTCAGCCCCGTCTCTCTGTGTGATGCTGTAGCTCCTGGGTTTGTTGTTCTCATTCTCGTACTCGTTCTCGTTCTCGTCCTGGGTTGTTGTTTTGCAAATTGCTGACAATAAATGTTCGCAGCGACAGAGACGGCTCTCTGATGTGGATGCTGTGTGTGGGGGGATGGGGACCCGCATTTAAATTTCACTACTGAGGATTCCATAGGTGCAATGAGCAGGAAGCAGTGCCGGAATGTGTGCCACTGTACCAGTGTGTGTGTGTGTGTGTGTGTGTGTGGCGCCCCTGGTGACAAATTCATTTGTATTTATTACTTAAATTAATTGCAGCCTCCCCCCGAAGAAAAAGAGGAGAAAAGCCCGGGCGAAAAAGGGGTAAGACCCAGCCCAGGGCAAGGGGTGTGAAGAGCAGAAGAGTGTGTAAGGACTTTATTCAAGGGCTTCCCGGGGGCTCCAGTTCTTTGATATGTTTACACTTGAATGCTCTGAGAATACACAACCAACTTGCTGGCAGGATACTGTCCTTGGCGGAGGGGAAAAATGTGTTTCTATAGTTCTAATTAATTTAAGAAGTTCTTTTAAAGATTTTCGAGGGATTTTTATAGACTAGAGTTAGGTTAGTATACTCACATATCACGGTCAGCTTGGCGGTGGCTCGAATGGCGCTGTTCAGCCTCGCTGGTCCCACCTGGCACTGGTAGTCCGCATCATCCGTGATCGAGGCATTCGAGATCCGCAGATTGTAGACGCCCTGCTTCCGGTCGCCGAGAACCGAATATCGCGGATAGCCGGGTATCACGGCCGAGAAACCCAGGGCAAAGCCATCCTTCGTCCACTGAACCGCTCCGGCCACATTGGCCACCTCGCAGCGCATCATGGCCTCGGCTCCTTCCAGGACCTGCAGGTCGTGCGGCGTGGTCCGGAACTTTTGCTGCTGGGCTTGGCAGGACAAGGGACTGGCGGCTACCATCAGAGCGATGACAACTGAAAGAACAAGGGTGAGAGAAGGGAAGCGAGTGATTCATTAGCGATGCACTTAATTAATTGTCCCCGCGGCCATTTGTTGTCTCCGGTCGCTGGTCGCCGGCGCGTCCCCAAGTCCCAAGTTGGGTTCCGTTGCCTCTATTAAAAACGTGACTTTCTATCGCAGCCCCAGCCCCGCATGATGAATTATGAAATATGTGTTTACTCAAAGTCCCCGCGAGATGCCCCAATGGTGGAGCAGCCGCGAGGAGCCGGGAGGAGTCCGGTCAAAGCGCGTAGACACCGCAATAAAACAGGACATTCCGCAAAGTCCGCTCAACGCCGAGGGCCGAACTTTGACCGTTTTTAGCTCTAGAAGAAAAAAAACCAACGACGAACCTCTGCTTGGCCAGAACTTGGTCTCTTTTTAATGAAAAACAAACACATTTTCCGGGGCCCGCACCACGAAAAAGCGCGTTTGCTGCGCCACAAAAGCCAATTGTGGGTGTGGTCCGCATCCGCCTGCGAGTCCGCTGTCGCGGGTCCCCTCTGTCCCTGGTCCCCCTCCCCAGACCTTGTCTGTTTGCCAAGACACATTGCAGACTGGCTGCAGCAGTTTTGGAGTTCATTTCTTGCGCCCAAACTATTAAATGCCGCGAAAAGCAAAGGGAAATGGCCAGGGGCTGGGAAGAGGAGCGGAGGTGATGGCTTTTCCCGGGGCAGTCGCGCATCTAAAATCAACAAAAGCATTTAACGCGACGGTCGTCGTCGTCGTCAGGCGAGGCAGCTGCACTTGTTTTTGGTATCTCGACCACCCCCCCAAAAAACAGTTAAGCTTCCCCTGCTGTTTTCCCCCAGGTTTCCCCGCTTTCCCAGCTTCCACAGCTTCGCCCTTTCCCCCTCCCGAAACGAGCATTTTATTCGCGCTTTCATAAATTTCCCAGCAGAGACTATTTCTTGTGCTCCTCCCGGTCTCTCTCTCTGTTTATTTATAAGCAGCGAAATGCAGTTTTAAATCTGGCCAGCTCCAGCTCCCTTCCTGCCCCGGCAAAAAAAAAAAAACAAAAACAAAAATAGGAATAAAATGAAACTTAGTCCTGGCGCTACCAACTGGCAATGATTAATATGGCCAACAATTTGCATACGCATCATGTCTGGAAGGGGGACTGGCGACGGGTTAAAGTGGGTGGGTGGCGGACGGCACGGGACAGGAATGAATTTTAAATAAGAAAAATATCACAGAGCTGGGCCGGGTTAGGAGCTCATTCGTTGCCAAACTCTTTACGATTTCATTATTTTGCCTTTTTCGTACATAATTTGTTTCGGCAAAAGAATGTGGAAAGGAACAGGCGGAAAATCAACAACAATTTTCCCCGAACCCCGAACCCCCCCGTGACCCCGCTGTCGAACAGCCAGCAGCATTACGGGCAATTTATATAAATTTCGTTGTTACTAGAGAGTAGAGAGGGGGACGAGGTTGGGGCCCGGGTGGCATCTGTCAGGCACAGAGACGAGCACGAGAGCACACGAGAGCTAGAACCCTTGCCAGCCAGGGAGGCTGCCAGGAACAGGGAACAGACAAGGATCAACATAACCTTCGGCCTGTCGCAAATTTTTGCCTATTTCCCCCGCACAACACACACACCACTCACACACACATGCGTTGGGCTTGGGTTAAGTTCATAGTTGAGTAAATTTTTACCTCGTTCTGGAGGAAGCAGAGTCCTGGCGCCACCGCCACCACCGCCCTTGGGTTTTTAGGACTCTCGACAAACATTTGCCCGGGCGAAGAGCGCGCACGCCACCATTTTCATCGCTCGTTGTCTCTCATATTTTTCAAGCGAAAAATTTTAATAAAGCAAATTCCTATTTTACGGCCTTATGCGCCCCTAAAATAAGACGAGGCCAAAAATTAAGCGTGACGCCCTTTCCCCCGATCCGCCATGCCACCACAATCCTCTTCATATCCCCCATACGTCATACGCAGTGTGGTCCCCGGAAATAGTCAAAATGGAGGAGCTTCGCACGCAACAAGCTAAAGCAAGCTGGAGCAGGGCGGCAGTCAGTGACAGCCGAAAGTGCGAAAAGGATTTAAATGCTTTAGGCGTCGCCCTTTGACCTGCCCCAGCCACCGTCTCCCTGCCCCCAGAACCACGTCAAGTGCCATTGTCGAATTTCTGTGTCTCCCCGCGCCGTTCGCCGTTCGCCGTTCGCCGCTCGAGTGTGAGGGCCAGAACGTGCGTGGTTTTTAGTGTCGCGTTCCCTTGATTGTTTTCCAAGCTGGGTCTAAAAACAACAAACACCCCATGCCAAAAGGGGGGAAGAGAAGAAGGGTCAGGGAATGGGAATAGCAATGGGCTAAGCTAAGGATAGCGAGACACATGAGGACAGCAGCAAATCCCGGCCAGCTTCCAACGGAAAGGGTTGGGTCTTATTTTACGAGCTGAGGGGGGGGACTATCAGTGTTATTGTTATGACTGAAATTTGATGGCCCCGACCGCTTTTCTGGCCAAGAGTCGAGTCAAGTCGACTCGAGTGATGTATGTGCGTGTCCCAGGTCTGGCCAAGATTCGTTTCAGGCAGTTATCTCGAGCGGGCCAGGACTTGGGGCAGAACGGGGCTGATTAAGCAGCCGGGGATCGGATTAACCAGAGGCCGAGACGGGACACCTGAGTGCGCCGGAATCCCATCGCCCAGGCTCCCCTCCGCCCAGGACACTCCCATTTCACACATGCAGCACTTAAGTTTTATTTGTTTTTGCTTTAAATGCTCTCACGTATTTGGGATTTGGAAGGACGAAGGCAGGCCTCCAGGGTTGCCAGGCAGCAGCAGCAGCGTTTTTGGAGCCTTGCAAAATTCCCGACGCGTATTAATTTGACGATTATTATTTCCGCTCACACACACACAACACGCACACACACTCCCCAACAGTTTGGCAAGGCTTTAGCTGTGCTTTATGGTCATATATGCACAGAGCAAAAATCTAAAGCAAAAAAGGGTTTTTGCTAGTAAAAAAGCAACTCTTTAATAAGCCAAGAGTATAGTTTACCATCTCTTAGTTAATCCTTGATTCCCTATTAAACTTAAAGTTATCATTTAGTGTAGTTTTTTTTGGCACAGGGAACTTACATATATAGTGTACATAAAAAATTCCAACCGCCAGAATAATGAGAGGAAAAAAAGATATGAAAGTTTAATAAACTTTGCTCGGCGGTTTGGGCCAATTAAAAAATTTCACTTTTTATGTATACAAACATTTTCAATATATAAAAAAAGATATGCGATCAATTACTACATGCCACATGGCTTAAAAATTATTAATTTTCAATCAAACTAGGACAGATTAATATATAAAATTGTTTATTCCATTAGGTAAGCCTTTAAGAAATCTTTCAATCATTATTTACTCACTAATTTAATTCTCCATATCCTGGGAATCATTTTAGAATTATTTAAAGAATATGACAACTTACTTATTAACAAATAATATGTCCTTAAGAGAAGATTTAAACTCTATTTATTTACAAATTCAAGGCCTATATCCCTGAAATCATCTTAGAGATATTTTAAAGAATATATATAACTCATTCAGTAAACCAACACAGTTCCTTATTTCCTCAATATTTCTATGGCAATATATATTTAATATATATATATTTTTCTCAGTGCCCTACTTAAATCGCCTCCTCTGGCTTTTTCGGTGGGCGTGGTCGCACGTAAGCTGGCAGCCAAAAAAATAAAATTCGCAAAAGAAAAAAAAAATTAGCGCTGCTTCAGCATATTGTCGCAGCACATCCGCTCCAGCGACTCGTCGCTCGACTCCACCTCGAAGCTGGAAGCTGCCACCATCAATCGAACAGCCGTGGCACCTTTCGGCGGTGGCGCATCCTTTTTGGCTCCGACTTGGAACCAGCCACGCCCCCCTGTCAGCAACGTGCCTGGCATTTGCATGGCCAGGCAGGAAGGAGTACTCCTGTCGAAGCTGTCGAAGTCGCTCGGCGAATGTTTTATAACGATTTTGGGGCGCTGCAGTTGGCAGCGTTTTGTTCAAATACGATATAACAATAGTCGGAGCGACAGTTTCGTCCTAATGGAGGAGCATGGCGGCGACGACGACGACGCATGCCACATGCCAAGTTATCCTGCAGTGGCTACGTGCCACTCCTTATCGACGCAGACCTGCCCCCATTTGGGGATTAACTAATTGAATTTGCCACTCGTTATTGCATCGCCACTGTTGGGGTCGGGGTCCTGTCATCGATTGACGCAAGGGGAGGGGACTGCAATGCAATGCAGGGGAGAGGGAGCTGGTAAGGACAAAAGCAATCGCTGGGATTTGCATCATGACCACTCTAATGAGAATTCAAGTTAGATTGCTGGCGCTGCTGGCTGGAAAATTGCAACAAATTGCAATTACTGGCAACACTTTGCGCCACCGCGGGCCTCAACTGCAGCTACATCTCCATTAACAATGCGGTAGGTCCTGGTCCTGGAGTTGTTGTAGGTCCTAGAGTTTGCAGCCATGGCAACGGCGGCATCAGCGGCAACAACAACAACTACAACCAGCGCCGTAAATGGTAATCGCAGAGCAACATTATTAACATCATCAAGGCGAGCGTTATTAAAACCGAGTAAAAGGCACAGCCGCCACCTGCTGGCCAACGCGGCAACTCGACGCGCGCCACCTGCCGACCCAAGGACACGGCCTGACTGCCTGACTGCCTGCCGCAGGACCAAGTTCCAGGAGCAACAAAAAAAATAAGGAAAGCAAGTGCTGCTACATTATTTGCAGCTTGCGTTGGGAGTAAATTCTTGTTAATAGTGCAACAAATTCGCATTTATGTAGAAGAGCGGTGACTGTAATTAAATTGCAGAATTTGCGGCAAAAACCTCTTTTTGCGGCTAAAGGATTCAGGTTGCAGGATTCAGCCATTGGTTTTGACTTGGCAAGTGTCAAGGCGAATCCTAGCTGTTATTAATTAACTGCCTTGATAATTATTAATTACCAAGCAGGACACTTTTGAGAAAGGTAAGATAAGTTAAGTGCAATAACATCATTTCTTTCGTTATTTAATTCACTAAATTTCGAAATGTTATTGATATTATTAGTATTTATTTGTTATTATTATAAAAAAATCCTTAAAGATCTTTAGTTTTCGTAGATTACTGGATAATATATCAAAAAGCATGTGGTCTTAGCAGATTAAGTACATTTAATCCTAAAATTTTGGTGCAACTTAGTTCATAATTATGAAAATGTATAAAAAAATCCATAATTTCATAAATATGAAGCATTTATTCATTGTTAAGGACCAAAGATTGCCTAAACGTTGTAAATTTATTCATTAGAAAATTTATTTAAATTTTATAACGCTTACAGCGGAACATTTAAAGTTTTTTTATAAACTTTATACGAATAGATCAAGGCGCTCTATTTAGTAAGAAACTTCACTTATTTTTATGTAAAGTACATGAAAAAGTAGGAGAATTATTGTATTATAAATTCTATAAAAATTAGTTTTGAAGTTGTATAACTTTAGAAATTACATATGAATCTTACAAATACTGATAAAATTATCTAAAGAAGAAATATGGGTTTGCAATAACTTTAAGGTTTCACTGAGGCTCTGTAGAATCCAATTTATCGAAATTATGTGCCTTTTAAGACCATTTCGGCGGAAAACATAAAGTAATTACTTTATAAACGTTAAAAGAACAAAGAAAAAAGCTCTATTTCCTAAAAAAAATTACACATATCTGAAGAAGGTCTAGATAAAGACTTAAAGGTTTCACTGAGACTCTTAAGAATCCAATTTATTAACATTTTATACATCAGTTTATAGTAAGTTTCCTCTTCTAAATTGATTCGTTCGGAAGTTAAGACTAAACATTTAAAAAATAAGTACCCTTTCGTTCAGGTCATGCCTGATTTATGGCAATTACTTTGAGCCGTGTTTACCAAAACCATTGCTGTGTGTCACATAAAATTCTAACTGAAACTGCCAAACCAATATAGTAAAACCCTAAAAAAGACACTGTCAATATTTAGCTGGAAGCGGCAAATGATGAAATATATTCCGAATAGCCCAATATTTGTGACCAATTCAATCCAATTCCATGTCGCGGCTCCTGACACTCGCGGCTGAGTGCCACATCGTGGGCTTTCTCTCTATTCGTTGATTACTTTTTTGGGGATGGTGGGTGGTGTTTCGGTTGCGGGCTGCGTTCTACATATTTTCGAGGCAGTTCTTGTTGTTGTTGTTGTTGTTGTTGCTGTTGTTGGCGGGGAATTTGCGCAACGACAAGTGCGAACTTTTGCTCGGATTGTGGACGTAGCTGCTGCTGCAATTGAAATGCTGTGAGAACTGCGGAGCTTCAGAGCTGCGAAACTGCGAAACTTGTTGACGAGTGAAGTGTGGTGAGTGGGGCAAGTGGCGAGTGGCAAGCGGCAAGCGGCGAGTGGTGAGTGGCGGCAGGGCTGATGTTTGGCGGTGCAAGTGGTTTGGTGGTTGGTCAAACCTTAGATGGCAGCGCCACTTGTTGCCAGCAGCTCGTTGCCAGGGATCGTTGCTCCCGGCCACTAATTGTTCCCCCCGATTCCGATTCCGATTCCCAGGCCCAGGCACACGCAATGGGCTGTGTTGCGTAGGTGAGTAGCCTCAATTAACCCATGCTGCCGGCGGGATTTCGGTTTCAGGTTTGTGTTTTATTTTTTTTTTTTGCTGTTTTTGCCCTCTTGACTTGCGGTTGCCGCCGGTGGGAAATGTTGAACCATTGTTTTGCCGGCCCGACCCCCCAAAGTGTTTGCGACATGTATGTACATATGTGGAGCTGCGTACTTGGGTCCTGCCCCCGAGGGGGAATCACCTAACAAGCTGGAAAATATTATCCATTACTTTAAACTACTTTTAATCAGCAGCTTTTTTATGTACTCACATATTAAAGACCATTATTACTGATAGAATAGTTAACGAGAGTTTTTATATATCAAAAGTGGCTTTAAGTTTATTGATTTTATGTTTTTTTTCGCCTAGAATTCCACTTGTTTATTGAAGCTTTATTTACATTCTCCAATTAATATAGAAAACAATTCTGTATATATTTTTTGTAGCCTTATTTTTTTTTTATATAAAGTAAAGCACATCGGCTAGTATTTACTTTATTAATTAATTTTATAAAAGCGGTACTCTTTTTGACTTTTTTTACAGCTTCAACATTTGTATACATTTATTTTCGAACTTTTTCATTAAAATTATATACCAGAAGCTAAAGCTAAAGTATTCACTCTCTCCTAACTCAATCGTTGACCGTATCCAGTGAACGCATGGATGTCCAATCAATTCCAATTCCAAGCACCATTTGAATTAAATGACAACTCCAAAGCCAGCGTAAAAAAGCAAAATAAATAGCTGGGGGAAAAAAATGGCAGACTCTAAGAGATTGCCACTGCCACCCAGAGTATGCTTGATTTATTTATAACACATGCTACGCATCGCATCAACTTATGGAATTCACGAGGAATCACATGGAGCCAATGGCAACAACAACATTTTCGGTATATCCAGAGGGGGGGATGAGGATTTCGGGGGGTACAAACGACATAAAAAGCGACATCATCCAATCAATTTATGCGCCAATGTCTCCTGGGCGCAAGGACCCAAGTGGGTTAGATATTGGAAAACGGATAATTGGAAGCGGAGGGGCGAGGGGCGCGGGACGAGGCTGGGCGGCGCTGTCAGGATTTTCCTTTACTTTGATGGCTTTTTCGTAATATTATCTTTAAAAAATCATTTCGGTAAGAATCGAAATTGAAGTGAAAATAGCAGGCGGACCAGCAGCAGCCGAGCAAAAAAAAAGGATTCCCTTTCTAAGTGTGCGTGTGGGGTGGTGGTAATTGGAGGACACATTCTCCAGTCGCAGCCCATCATCCCCAGCAGCATTCCCAGCAACATCATCATCGGCCAGGATCGTTGTGGGGCCGAGGCGAATTAGGGACCTGGCCGAGACAATTCCCCAGTTGCCATTGTAAACGCTTGCAAAGTTATTTGCTGTCCATTTCCAAACATTAAACCAGAGTGACTTGAATAAATTTCATATTTGAAAGCCCCGCCCTCCTCCGGCTCGGTTAGACCCCGAAATACCCGAGTCCGAGTCCGGAATAAACTCACATGGCTAATACTCTGGGTCCTTGAGGTGGGTCAACTCAACGGCATATCCTGCCTGGCCCAGCCTGCCTCTCTCTCTCGCTCTGTCTATGGCTTCAGTGTGTCTGCGTCTCTGTGTTTGTGGACACATAAACCAAAAATTCCTATACGCTGATGCAGCAAATTTCCGGCCGGAGTGAAAGTGGTGCGTGGTGCCCCACTCCAGTCCAGTCCACTCCACTCCACTCCACTGCTATCTCCGGGAGCCACTGGCCACTCAAGAAGAATGCCCCAGTTCCCCTTCCAACCCTCCCCACTCCCCACTTCATGCGACATTCTCGAATGCGAATTTCCATTCTCGAATATTCATACATTTTCCTTTAGCCATCCAGCAGCCATTTCGCCCCCGAACTTTGAACATTTTTTCTCCCTTTGATATTTCTGAAGTCGGAGCCAGAGAATCGAGTATGCGACAGTTGCTTCATTACAACCAAACGCACACACACACGCACACACAGTCGCACAACAAAACTATTCCCTCTGCAAGAATGGCAGGGGGAGCACAGAGGAGAAGTCACAGAAGTTATGGACAGAAATAAATGCAAAGTTGGCGCATTTTAACTTTAAAATGCAGCTTTAAGAGGGCCAGAATCGAAGCAGATTGCTGCTTGGTTATATGAGAAGAAATGTCTTCCAACCTAGAGAAAGGCTTAATTAAAAGGCTTTCTGGCCAGAGAACAAGGTGGGAAAACTGTAGCTGCCAGCATTTTTGTACTAACAAGGCAGAAAAGCAAAAGCCAAGCTATTTTTAAATTGAAAGAGGCTTTTGGAGTCAAGGTTCGGGGAAAGTGCATTTATTTATTCAAAAGATTCCTATAGCAAGGTATACTTCAAGTAAATATAAAAGAGAGCTCATAAGAAATAAATCTTTTAACTGAATAATAAACAAAATTCGCCCTAAAACGGTCATTTATAATATTTAATCATATCTGAATAACCACTAACCTTATAAGGTAGCTTAGTAGTTTTTGCTATATTCAACTTATGGTTTATTTTTGTCTATATATCATATCAGAATTTCCCTCTCGATATACCATACTATATACTCTTCTTAAGCGATGCACTTACAGAGTATTCTCGCTTTCCAATCACAGCTCGGCACTTCTTTATTGTTTCACGAATCATCCACGGGCACAAGCTGAGTGGCTAAGTGCAGGAGCAGGCAGGAGCAAGCAGAGACCAGGAGCACCGGAGTACGCCTGCAGACATGAGCGGGCAAATTAGAAGCTGAGACACGGCACGGCACGGTCCTGGCTCCTGGATCTTCTTCATCCACTCGGAGAGCAGCAGCCAGAGTGTTTGGCAGCTCATTGTTTGGCTTAATTGCCGTTTGAGCGGCAACTGCGAACGCGTGTGGCATCGGCACATGCATCCACCCATGCCATTCCATTCCATTTGCATCTGAATCCGCTGACGCCGTCGCCGTCGAAGTTGCCCATTGTTTGGCCAAAATTGCAAACACACACGGCACACACAACACAACACAACACAACACACAACAATGCCTGGCTGCTGCTGCTGGTATGCTAAGGGTTAAGCAAAACACTCGAATTACCAGGAGGATGAGTGTGCCAGGATGACGACGAGGATGAGGAATGCAAATGCAAATGCTTTCTCGCCCGTGGAATAATGTTTGCGCAATCGAATGACAAAGCACTGGCGGTCAGGGGTTAAGGGGGTGTCAACTCGTCCAATGAAGCATGTCTGCGCATGAAACCCGATCTCTCAGGGCCTCAGAGAGCAGGAGGCATGGCCCGAGGAGTCGGAGGAGACCGAGGAGACCGAGGAGACCGAGGAGCCCTTCAGTTCCCAGCCCAAGTTGCTGCGAAGGAAAACGAATTTTTCGCTGTCGCAATTAAACCAAGTGAAGTCGTTAAAGTTAAAGTTTTCCCAGCGGCCAGGCGGCCAGGCGGCGGCCAAGCGGCCAAATGCCGCGTCACAGATTTCCCGGCGCAAAGGAGAGTTGCCGGAGCGGAACCACACGTCACCGGCCAACTGGACCCCAGCCCCAAAGGTGTGCAAAGGTGACTCTTCGCGGAGCGGATTACTGAAGCGTGCAGTGGACATGGGAGACGTGGGAGATGGGCGACCATGGGACGACCGCCAGCAGTTCACACGCTGCAGTGCTGCAGATGAAGGCAAAGCCAAGCCGGGAAGCCGCATTGGATAAAAAAAAACAAAGATCAGCGCTCAGCGGTCTGTTTAATCCTCCTTATTAACTGTATTCCCTTATTAATTAAGAGTGAGGTATTCAGGTATTTTATAAATGGAAAAGGTAATATATATTATTGGATATACCATATTCATATATATTTACATATGTACAATTAATGCTTTACAATATTTTGGATATTCCTTTCGGAGCTCTCAAAGCTTGTGATTGCATTTAAAGTACGTTTA
Organism: Drosophila baimaii; assembly: GCA_018874675.1. Taxonomy (NCBI): domain Eukaryota; kingdom Metazoa; phylum Arthropoda; class Insecta; order Diptera; family Drosophilidae; genus Drosophila; species Drosophila baimaii. The sequence continues at coordinate 47,788 of JAEIIU010050135.1, forward strand.
TGCACTGCAACATTTATCAATGGATTTACAGTATATAATAATATATAATGCTTATTATTTGCATAAATGTTTATTTACATATTAACAAAAAAAGCCAAAAGGAAAGACTAGAGATAATTGTAAATGCTGAAAAAAATAAACAAAAAAGTTTGCGTACACAAAAAACACATTTATAAATATTTCGCTTATACTCTTGCAGAGTTGAAAAAAATTATTCAATATAGTAAATTCTTTGACGGTTCCATTGCACATTAATTTTAATGGAAGCTCTGAAGGCCGTGGCACCTGCGGCGGTTGTTGTTGTTCCCAAACCCCAGAAGTTCCCGGACTTGCAGCTGTCGATCCCAGGCACCAAGTGAAGTTGAAAGTGGCAGCAAAGCGTAGAAGCTGTGAGGCTGCCACGAGCTAATGTCCAACCGGTTTGACACGCGACTCGAAAATGAGCGAAATTAGGCAGATGCTCAAGTTGAAGTTGAAGTCCGTGGATGTTGCAGCTCTGCCACTTGCGGCGCAGCTGCCACTCCAATTAGGCGAAGGATGCAGAATGCAGGCCTCCGAGCATACATATATATCGCAGTGTAAACATATTTGCCGGCACTGATAAAATATTCATTTTTCAATATCGAACGGCTAAAATATGCAAGTGCCGCAAAATAAAGTGAAAACTTAGCCGGGTTTTGAATTTGATTTCACTGCCGTCGTCTGCCCTCTCTCGGGGAAAGCGGGCTTGGTTTTCGGATGTGGTTCCTTGGCCCACATATCGATAACAGGCAGACATGCTGGCTGGGGCAAGGGGCAAGGGGGAACAGGACTCGTATCTGGCGGCGCACAAACACAAAGGATATCGACTCCCTTTGAGCAGAATGATGCAATTATTCACACTTGATTAAATACTCAAGAAAAGTGAAAGTGCGTGGAAGGAAGCTGAAGGAGAAGGCGCCCGAGAGGCCCACATTGAGATGTTTTCCAAAAATTCATAAATTTAAATTAGCAGAAAGCAGCCAGGAGCCAGGAGCCAGGAGCAGGATGGATGAAGCCATCGGTTAGTGTTGGGTCCTGTCCTCACCTTGAAATGGTTTTTCAATTACTCCACTGAGCCTCACCAGGCTGAGAACGAGGGAGAACGAGAGAGACTGAGAGCCATTAAATGTATTCCATTTCGAGGACTCGCACTCGGACTTTGGGGGGCGGAGGAGCAAGGCCCAAGAAGGGGCCACCTCATTTTGCTGTCAGGACGAGTCTATGACGAGCCTCATTTGGCATCTTGCTTGATTTGCCGTTTTTATTTATTCATTCAGCTGTCTGTTTGCAGGGGCCAGCCAGGAGACTGGGCAGGAGACTGGGCATCCGGCTGTCCGACAGCTGACTAACCAAATCAATTCGCATCAATATCGAGCAAACCCATCAAAGTCAGTCAGTTGGGGGGCGGGGTCGGAATCGGCTGAGAGGCGGACGCGGCGGACGAGGCGGTCTCGATAGCTTTAGCGCTCGGTAGCGGGAGCAATCATCTATGCCATCCATCCGCCGCATCCTTCTGTGGGAATATTCTGCGTAGGAAGCACGCCAGGCTGCACATTGCTAATATCCTGCCGCCCCTGCCACACCGCTCTTTGTGCGGCGCGCACATCCCATATATATATGTATGTACGTTCGAGTGTATGGGTATCGCTATCGGTATCCTACTAATTGAAATTCATTCTCAATCTGCCAGAGCCAGAGTCAGAGCCAGAGCCAGAGCCAGAGCCAGCGCCAGAGCCAGAGCTCTCTCTCGCTTCTTCAAAAATTACAAAATTCAATTTTCGCTTAGACCAAACCCTAAACCCTCATCGAAACCCAAACTGAAACTGAAACTGAAACCGAAACTGAGGCTGTAGCTGTAGCTGAAGCTCCATCGAAATGCGTTGAACCATGGCAAGGGGTCGCCGACGCAGCCACACGTGTTGAGGGGTCATAAATCCCTGGGTTTCCCCGCCGCCTAGGTAGCGCCCAAATAGATATAGATATGGATATGGATATGGTTATGGATGTGGCCTGGCCCGGGGCAATTACCACATGCCACGATGCAGCGGCGCAGCGGGAGTTCGGTGTGCTCGGTGTGCTCGGTGCTGGCGACTTCAAGTGCCGTGGATTCTGTGATTGTTTTCGTATTTGACATCCGACAAGGCCCACACCGTCCCCCTCCACTCCATTCACTTGCCACATGCTGTCGATTTGTTTATGCACTCGCACACACACACACACCCGCACACACACACATGTGGGTTTTATTTAGTTTTATTTAGTTTCGTCTTTCTGTCAACAAGCAATCCGAATATGGCCAATGCAGTGTCTATTTTGGTCCCAGACAAATTTAGACGAGTCGAAAACACACACACAGGGTGCAGAAAACACAACAAATTCGGCTGGGATATTGTCATCTCGTTTTAAAAAATAATTCCCTCACACAATTGAGATAACTCCCCATAATATCCAAGATAATCGCACTCAGAGAAAAGCGCATACGCATGTGTAGTTTGCATCAAATGGTAACTAAGCAAGAGAAAAATATTTTATTGCAGCTTTTAGTTGAAAATAAGCTGGTTTTTATCACGTGTGGCTTTATATTAGGTAAAGAGCTCCGAAATCTTCTTAAGCCTTAAAAACAAATGCATTTTTCAACAAGAAAACAATAGTTGTTTTTAATTTTAGGCTTTTAACTTTAAGTAGTTTGAATCAAATGGAAACTAACTAACTAACAAATAATTTATTGACGCTTTGAGTTCTCTGATATCTTCTTTAAAATTAAAAATAATAAAAGAAAATAATACCTATTATTTACTGACGCTTTTAACTTAAGGTTACATCTAAATTGTAACACTATTATGCTCCCAAAATAGGTAATACTTTGTAAAACTAATGTAATATAGCCTATGAAACATTAATACTTCTTTAAATATAAATTCTTGCTATTTAAGTTGCAATTTAATAAGCAAAAATACTAATGAAAACCATAAAACATTTAAGCGAAAGTAAAATTATATTTCAAATTATATCGAACCTAACGAATATAAAAATATTTACTAGAAGCATTGAGTTAAATATAAGCTGTTTTTTTAATGTGTGGCTTTTTTAAAGGTTCTAAAATCTTTTTAAATTAAACAAAAATGTAGTTTACAGTAGGAAAATAAAGCTTGTTAATTATTTATGCTTTTAATTTTAGGTAATATATAATTTGTAGGCCAATTATGCTCTCTCTCGCCTTGCAAATCTTTGTAATGTAGTATACCAAAAGAAACATAAACACTTGTTTAAATGTAAACTCTTGCTGTTTGAGCTATAATTTAATAAGCAAATAGATAGTAATAATAAATAAATTAAAAAAAAAAAACCTTAAATAAAGCTAAACGAAAGTGAAATTCAATTAAAAATAAACGCCTTGTAAGTGAAAAGCCCGAAAAGACCAGATAATTTCAATGATTCAACAATTTCCACTGCTCGCTGACACTTCCTAAATGTTATCTATTCCAGCTTTCAATTTCGTTGCAGATTGAAGACCGATTTGGGTGATATATATATATATATATATATATATATATAGTGGAAGAGAGGAGATGGCGGAGGCTGGCGACCACATTTGATTTGCAATTACGTAAGTTCGCTTAACCCACGCTGGCTGGGATTCGGTCGGTGGTTTTACGGTGGGACGTGTGGGCGTCCCGAGTCAATATTGGACTGGTTAGCGGTCTCGAACTCGGACTCAAGGTGCTGCTGCTGCTGCTGGTGGCTCGTTAAGCCAAGTAGCCGAGTCTCTGGGCCAAACATGGGCGTTGCTTTAGCCCCGTTTTTGCAGCTGCCTCCGCAATCTGGGCAAAGAGACTCGCTTTTTTTCGGTCCAGAGTCCAGCTGAGTCCGCAGACAGCGCAATTAACTTTGAGGCAGCTCGAAAATGACAGCGGCAGCGGCAGCGGAGGAGCAGTTTCCTGGAGTTGGCATCCGCTAGATAATCTATCCCGTGGCTACGCCGCATCTGTTCCTGTGTGCTTAACACTCTCTCTCTCTGAATAGTATGCCCTTTGAGCAGCAGGAAGCGCAGTTGCTCAAGTGGCGGCCACCGCCTGCTCCTCCTTCTTGTGCTGCTGCCGCTGCCGCCGTTGCTCCTCCAGCCATTGATGGCGCTCTGGTCAAGCTGTACTTGGCTGGTGGTATTGTCAATGCACTTCACTACATTTGCCAACTGTCAGGGACACAAAAAAAAGAAGCGACAAATCGCGACGACTTGCAGACCTCTTCTCCCCTGGATTTTGTCCAGATTTTGCCCCGCTTTTCCTCGCTTTTCCCCCGCTTTTCCGTTCGCTGTGCTGCCATTACGGCGTGTTTGTCCTACACTTTCCTGCTGCTACTGCTGCTACTGCTGCTGCTGCCTCAGTTGCTCTGGTGGCATACATTTTTTTGCACCCACACACACACCCACACACATGGCCGCCACACATCTCTAGAGTTGACAGACGGACGCAACTTTTCTGCGTTCGTGTGTCGTCCTTGTGCTTGTTTTTCGGCTCCCTCGGCCTGCGGAGCCTGCGAGCCTGTCTGTTTGTTGACATATTATGATCCTTGATTATTTTGTGCTGACAAATACATGCTTTTCCTTTTTCCTTTTTCCAAACACACGCACACTCACACACACACCCGCCCCAAGTTATGTACATACATCTAAATGCTGGCTGCTGGATGGATGGATTCTGGATTCTGGATAGACTTCCTACTCTGATTTTGATTCTAACTCTGATTCGTCTTTGATTTTGTTGTTTTCGGTATCTCCTTGGCATCTGGGTTTCACTTTCTCCACAGCCACGCCCCTCTTTCGGACAGGTGCTGCGCCCTACTAATTGGTCTGGCTTCCTAACCCATCCCATACTCCCTCCCTACCTTATCAGCCGAGCTCTTAATGATGGGCGTTCTGTGGTAAATCCGCTTCCATTTCCATTTCCACATTTCAGGGCCAATTCCGCCCACAAATGTCATGCAAAGCCAAGCCAAACCAAGCCAAGCTCTCGCATGAGAGAAGCCAGAGAGAAAAAAAAAAAAATAAAATAAACCTGCTCCCCAAGCGACACGAACTGTGGGCGTCGACACAATATTTTGTAAATTATATTCGATTGTTTGTGTTTGGTTTCGAGCTGTGTTATTTCGACGACGCAGCGGAGGCGGGGGCCCAAAAGCTGCTCTGGGACTGAGGATTGAGGGGCGGAAGCCCCACACGATAAGACCGCAAGTGCAGCAGCAGCAGCAGCAGCTCCCAGTGCCACTCCCATTTCCCGCTACCAAGACCAAGAGCCAGAGCCAGAGCCAGAGCCAAGAACCTGTCCGTTGACGATAATGCGTTTGATTGGAGCGGAAGTGGAGCGCTGTTGTGGTACGTGTGTCCGGTGCTGTTCTGTTGCCCAGGCATAATGTGTAATTATTAATTAGTTTACAAGCTCCAAGAACCCAGAACAGAACTTTGCCTAGCGCAAGTCATCAGAAATGGATTGTGGCCAGTGGCCACGCCTGCTCACTTTGACCGCAGAGTCCCCATGAAAATGTTTGCAACATGCAACATGCCTGCTGTTCTGATGAGCAACAGCTGTTAACCCTTGCTTCTGATGGCTAACCCTAGGGTAGTTGACATCCATATAGTTAACCTTCAGATGGGTAGGCTTTTGGTAGTAAATCTTCAGCTAGTTTTCCTTCTTGGCCATCCCTAGTTGATCTCTTTTTGGGTAATCACTGCTTGTTGCTGCTTGCTAGGTAACCTGCTGATAGGTAACCACCTCCCAGTTAACTTACTCTCAGTTAACTTACTCCCGGTTAATTTACTCCTAGTTAACCTTCTCTTAGTTAACCTTCTCCCAGTTAACCTCCTCCCAGTTCATTTACTCCTAGTTAACCCTTTCTTGGGCTATCACTGCTTGCTGCTGCCTGGAGTATAGGTAACCTCCTCCCAGTTAACTCGCTCCCAGTTAACTCCCTCCTAGCTAACCGTCTCCCAGTTAGCCTCCTCCCAGTTAACCTCCAGTTAGGCTTGGCTACTCACCGAGACCCAAAAGCTGAAGATGTTTAATCCAATGCTGACGGCAGCGTCGACGCTTTGTTGCATGCTGCTGCCACTTGACGTGTTGCTGATGTTGCACGGTCATTTTGTTGTTGTTGTCGTTGTTGATATATATTTCTTTTTTTTTTGTATGGTAAACCAACTGTTTCTTGGGGTTAGAACTACACTACGCAGCAGTTACCGACGATGGCTGCCGCGCCAGCTGTTAAAGCCACACATTTGTGTTTGGGTCACCACTTTCGGCACTAGTCTGATTCGGATTTGGGATCTGGGACTTTTTAATGACTTTCGGCACCCGCGACAGCCGCGTTGTGAGCCGGGCTTACGGGTTACAGCATGCTGGCGGCTATTCCTGGGGTCAAATCGGGCTAATCCTTGCGGTCTGGCGGACCTCCACTTGGCTGGGATTCACTGCTGGGATTCGCACTTGCCATCCGCTATTTGCTGGATGTGTTTGATTTCTTTTTATTCTATTTTTTTTTTTGGCGCAGACTCGATAATTTGGCGTTGTTATCGCGTGCGGGCGAGTGGGTGTATGGGTGTGTGTGTGTGTTTGTGTTATAGGAGTGTGGGTGAGCGGTAGGCTCCTTGCGACGCGGTCGAGTAACGGGAACGGAGCAATGCGGAGCCGAACGGAACGGAGCGCCTGGCGAGCGTCCTCTCGGAATCAGAGCTAAAACCGAACTAAAACCTCGTTGCCACTCGGAGCAGCGAAGACCGAACGCTGTGAGCGGCGGTGTGTGTGTGTGTGTGATGTGTGTGGTGTGCCCCAAGAGCGAGAGCAGGGATGTGTTGTTGTGCTTGCCTCTGCAGACGCGCTCCCTATGCCACTCTCTCTCGTGCTGCAAAGGTGCGTATGCGTATTGTTGCTGCCAAGCCGGTTTGTGCACACTCACACTCATCGAAATCTGGTCCTAAAATCGCCCTAAAAACATGGATTTCTTGCAGTGTATTTAGAAAATTGCCATAAAAGGAGGCAAAAGCGATTCGTCTTTATTTTAGGAAATATGTTATTCAAATAATATATAATTCAAATAAATAAATATTCAAATAATAAAGGTCCACAAATCTATGGAGAATATTCTTGAATTTAAGCAAATTTACTTTGTTATAAAGGTGATTTTTTTTTAATATGTTTAAAGCCCATAAAAGACAATTTTTTCTTGGTTTAAGAAAGATTTGTCTGACTTTTAGAGCGAATTTATAAAATACAAACAAATTATATGTATGTTAAATGCCTTAATAAAGAATTTATAATAATATTATCAAATCATAATCAACCAATTATCAATCATATTTCATTAACTTCTTAATTTTTAATATGTATTTAAGTGGTTTAGCTATTTAAAAAAATACGAAATCAAATGTAGTTTACCAGCTTTTTAGTGTAAATAGATTTTATTTTTTTTAGATTTTAGATTTTATTTATTTGATATAAGGTTCACCTGCAAAATAATAATACCTTAACCCACAACGATAGCTACCCTTGATCCATTCAGGCATCTAAAGTTTCGCTAAATGTTATAAGAATATACATATTAACCCTACGAAAAATGTGATCATATCTTCATTTTTGTAACCTTTCTTAAATGTAGAAAACCAATTTTTATGAGTGTGACCACACTCTTATACTGGGCCACTCGACATTCTGGTGGTGTTTTTATTTACAGTACGAGGCATGTGAGTATAAGAAAGCAACGTCAAAGAGCACACAGCCTGAGCGAGTCGTATAAGTCTGGCAGAGTGTATAAGAACCAAGTGGTTCGCATATAAACCTGAAAAGTCAGTCTGCTACAACTCTTGGTTTCATCTTCATAGAAGAGTTAGTATACTGCTCGTATAAGTATAAGCTGGCTGTTATTTAGATGCGAGTATAAGGCTTGTATGAAGTATAAGAAAGTATAAGTAAGAAATTATACTTGGCAAATTTATATATGAAAGAATATGTATAACATATTTTATTCTTAGATTTATTTATAATTCTTAAAAAATTAAATCACAGCACAGTACTTAATTAATAAATTAGTAAGCGGCTAATATTCTTGTGTTATAAGTATAAGCATCGAGTATAAGGTAAGCACAGTTCAAGCTACTGTTTATTCAAGTATAAGTGCACAGTAGTAGAGCATTTGCTGCAAGTAACTGTATAAGAAACACATTCGTATACAGCCCATGTTTAAGTATAAGCAATGTGAACACCTCGGCTACTTTATAAGCCAGCAATGCCAATATAAGTATAAGTTTTCCCTGGCAGCATACAGTATAAGGTGGTTACCCTCTCATATCTCTCATGAGCCATTATAAGCAAGCATGCATAAGCAGTATAAGCAGTATAAGCAGTATAAGTAGAAGCCTCGTTCTGCTACTCTCAGCATATGTACAAGTATAAGCATGTACACTCAACCCTCAATGACATAATATAAGCCGCGAAACTGTTATACACCGTATGAGTTCGATGCAACTTCATACAAAACACACAGGTTCGAGGCCTTTCACGGCGGTTTCTTCTGCTTTGTTTAAATTTTGCGGCCTGGCTTCGGGGGTGAAAACCTTAATTTTTAAAAATGCTGGGAAAATGCGACTCGTCACTCGCAGCAGCAGCAGCAGTAGTTAATCTGCGTTTTCCCCAATTTTCATATCATTTGCACGCGAATTGCCCCATACGCCTTGTACATATGTACATATGTATGTATGTTTGTGTACAAATGTACATTCACTCATACAGTGCGAACAATGTGCGTATAGACACTTGTTACACTTGCCTACCAGAGTCCCCTGGGATCGCTTGTCTTCCAATTTCCCCGGCAAACGTTTTTTTGGCAGCACAATTTGCGAAATTTAACCTGTTTCAGCGGGTTTCTTGTGCGAAATTACACAATTACACCTACAGTTGAGGTCGAAATAATAGAGAAGGAAAGTATTTTATTATTACATTAATCTCTATGCATTATTTCAGCGTTTCTTTAAACATAAACTGAAGAGTGCGTAGTTAAAAGCAAGCAAGAGATTACATATAAATTTATTAAATATTCTTAAATAATGAAAAACGAAGGATAATTTGTAAATGTAAAGAATTAGTATGGTCTAATAAAGATCAGTAGCTATAATACCTATTAAGTTATACCACACACTGTAAAATATATAGTTTTTGATTATACATTTTCTTGACCGCAGCTGTACATATGTACGTACATATATAAGTATGAAAGTGGCTTCTAGATCCAATTTTGCACGCAGCCGGGACTAGAAATAAAACCGAAATTAAGTCTATTTAGCCCAAAAAAATTGTATATAATGTATATCATTTAAAATTTCCCTGTCTAGAACCTTTAAAAGTCTGCCTTACTTACTGTAGAACACTTAAGACTTTTCTCCAGTTATAAATTGTTAAGATACGTACAAGCCAGTAACAAAGGCAAAGTCCAGTTGGCCAACAAATATGAATGGAAAAACAACGCAAAGAGCGTCGCGCGACTTGTTTATGGCCAAAAAAGTAGGTAATAAGACGATTATTTGATAAGAACCTTTCAAGGTTGTCAGTAGTTTTCCAAAATCATGTGACGTAGTCTTAACAACAAGAATAAATAATTTTGGAGCTTCAAAAATAGCATTCGCTGTGGCATTTCATGATAAACAAAGGCTTTTATGACTATGGCCGAAATGATCGATAAGTAACATTGCTAAGTACAATTTGCTTGTTTATCTGGTAAATATTTGTGATAGCTTAACAACTTAACATAATTTATAATTATTTAAGATTAACAATACCCTTTTTTGCCATAAACAGGTCGCGTGCCGCTCTTCGCAGCATTTTCCCATTAGAATTGACAGGAATTGCGTCCGCAAACTGGACGCCAGCATGGAGCTGCTGGTGCACGGTGGTCAGTCGCCTGGCCACATGATCCACGATCTCCTGGGCACTAATGGTTGCATCTTTCCTTCGGACAACCAGGGCACCGGCGTCGTCGTCCGTGACCTCGTTGGGAATACCCACCACACACACCTCCTGCACCTCGTCCAGCTCCGATATCACGCTCTCAATCTCGCTGGGCCAGTAGTGGAGGCTTTGGTACTTGAGGTTGTCCTTGCAGCGGTCCACTATGTAGAGCAGATTCTGCTCGTCGAAGTAGCCCAAGTCGCCGGTGTGGAACCACCCCTCCGCGTCCTGCAGGCGCTCTGTCTCTTCGGGATTCCCATAGTATCCATTCCACACGCGACCCGTGAGCGCATAGATCTCACCGAGCTCATTGTGCCCCAGGTTCTCGCCGTTGTCGCCCACGACGCGAACTTTCACACCCGGACAGGGTCTGCCCACAGTGTTGCCATTCTCAACCCCAAATGCCAATGTTATTATGCCCGCCTCCGTCAGGGCCAGGGAGTGGACTAGCTCGGCATTGGGACAGAGCTTCTGGAATCGCTCCAAGGTGGACGAGGCCGTGAAGCCGCCGCCGTAGTACACAGTGAGTAGCGAGGAAAAGGCTTCCGGGGTGACCTCCGGACAAGCGACCAGCACATTGATATGACGAGGCATCAGAGATAGCGCCTGGATCTTGTGCTTCTTCACAAGCCGCACTAGGTTTTCGGGGCTGAAAGGATCCGTGCTCATAATGCGGGTTAGCCCCAGCACTGCGTTGTGGGCGAAGGACAACAGTCCCGAGATCCAGTGCAGAGCGGTGAAGGCGAAATATATGGTGTCGCTGTTCACGATCCTGGTCGGTGCTGGAATCAGCCTGCAGTTGGCAATGCAGACAGCCTTGGGTCGTCCAGTGGTTCCCGAGGAGCACAAGATGGCCACCGTCTGGCCACCTCCCTCTCTCAGCGGCTCGGGCCTGGAAGTATTCCATTTCAGCTATCAAATTGGACAGAATATAGTGGCTTCTCTTACTGGTAAGAATCCTCCGTAGAAGTGGGTTCCAAAAGCGTCTCGATGCTCGGCACTCCTTCGAGGTGATCGGTCAGGGTAAAGAACTCCGGCTGCCATTCAGAGCTGGCAGAACGTACTTTCTCATAGACATTTCCATCGCAGAATATCAGTCCTGGCTTGGTAATGGATAGTTCGTGTCTTACGGTCTCTGGAATAGGGTTTTTTATTTCCCAGATCCTTAAGTCCGTCTCCTTTAATGGTACAAACCCTCGTCCAGCATTTGATGTGGTGCATGAAATGGAGTTCCATTCATCATACAGGCCACTCCCAAGGACATCATATACTTGGAGTTCTCGGCGGCTATTCCAATGACATCCTTGTGGTTCAGACCCCG